>JAUMJK010001586.1:0-2500 GCA_033558105.1 Coccyzus lansbergi | reverse complement strand
GGGTTAGGGTTAGGGTTAGGGTTAGGGTTAGGGTTAGGGTTAGGGTTAGGGTTAGGGTTAGGGTTAGGGTTAGGGTTAGGGTTAGGGTTAGGGTTAGGGTTAGGGTTAGGGTTAGGGTTAGGGTTAGGGTTAGGGTTAGGGTTAGGGTTAGGGTTAGGGTTAGGGTTAGGGTTAGGGTTAGGGTTAGGGTTAGGGTTAGGGTTAGGGTTAGGGTTAGGGTTAGGGTTAGGGTTAGGGTTAGGGTTAGGGTTAGGGTTAGGGTTAGGGTTAGGGTTAGGGTTAGGGTTAGGGTTAGGGTTAGGGTTAGGGTTAGGGTTAGGGTTAGGGTTAGGGTTAGGGTTAGGGTTAGGGTTAGGGTTAGGGTTAGGGTTAGGGTTAGGGTTAGGGTTAGGGTTAGGGTTAGGGTTAGGGTTAGGGTTAGGGTTAGGGTTAGGGTTAGGGTTAGGGTTAGGGTTAGGGTTAGGGTTAGGGTTAGGGTTAGGGTTAGGGTTAGGGTTAGGGTTAGGGTTAGGGTTAGGGTTAGGGTTAGGGTTAGGGTTAGGGTTAGGGTTAGGGTTAGGGTTAGGGTTAGGGTTAGGGTTAGGGTTAGGGTTAGGGTTAGGGTTAGGGTTAGGGTTAGGGTTAGGGTTAGGGTTAGGGTTAGGGTTAGGGTTAGGGTTAGGGTTAGGGTTAGGGTTAGGGTTAGGGTTAGGGTTAGGGTTAGGGTTAGGGTTAGGGTTAGGGTTAGGGTTAGGGTTAGGGTTAGGGTTAGGGTTAGGGTTAGGGTTAGGGTTAGGGTTAGGGTTAGGGTTAGGGTTAGGGTTAGGGTTAGGGTTAGGGTTAGGGTTAGGGTTAGGGTTAGGGTTAGGGTTAGGGTTAGGGTTAGGGTTAGGGTTAGGGTTAGGGTTAGGGTTAGGGTTAGGGTTAGGGTTAGGGTTAGGGTTAGGGTTAGGGTTAGGGTTAGGGTTAGGGTTAGGGTTAGGGTTAGGGTTAGGGTTAGGGTTAGGGTTAGGGTTAGGGTTAGGGTTAGGGTTAGGGTTAGGGTTAGGGTTAGGGTTAGGGTTAGGGTTAGGGTTAGGGTTAGGGTTAGGGTTAGGGTTAGGGTTAGGGTTAGGGTTAGGGTTAGGGTTAGGGTTAGGGTTAGGGTTAGGGTTAGGGTTAGGGTTAGGGTTAGGGTTAGGGTTAGGGTTAGGGTTAGGGTTAGGGTTAGGGTTAGGGTTAGGGTTAGGGTTAGGGTTAGGGTTAGGGTTAGGGTTAGGGTTAGGGTTAGGGTTAGGGTTAGGGTTAGGGTTAGGGTTAGGGTTAGGGTTAGGGTTAGGGTTAGGGTTAGGGTTAGGGTTAGGGTTAGGGTTAGGGTTAGGGTTAGGGTTAGGGTTAGGGTTAGGGTTAGGGTTAGGGTTAGGGTTAGGGTTAGGGTTAGGGTTAGGGTTAGGGTTAGGGTTAGGGTTAGGGTTAGGGTTAGGGTTAGGGTTAGGGTTAGGGTTAGGGTTAGGGTTAGGGTTAGGGTTAGGGTTAGGGTTAGGGTTAGGGTTAGGGTTAGGGTTAGGGTTAGGGTTAGGGTTAGGGTTAGGGTTAGGGTTAGGGTTAGGGTTAGGGTTAGGGTTAGGGTTAGGGTTAGGGTTAGGGTTAGGGTTAGGGTTAGGGTTAGGGTTAGGGTTAGGGTTAGGGTTAGGGTTAGGGTTAGGGTTAGGGTTAGGGTTAGGGTTAGGGTTAGGGTTAGGGTTAGGGTTAGGGTTAGGGTTAGGGTTAGGGTTAGGGTTAGGGTTAGGGTTAGGGTTAGGGTTAGGGTTAGGGTTAGGGTTAGGGTTAGGGTTAGGGTTAGGGTTAGGGTTAGGGTTAGGGTTAGGGTTAGGGTTAGGGTTAGGGTTAGGGTTAGGGTTAGGGTTAGGGTTAGGGTTAGGGTTAGGGTTAGGGTTAGGGTTAGGGTTAGGGTTAGGGTTAGGGTTAGGGTTAGGGTTAGGGTTAGGGTTAGGGTTAGGGTTAGGGTTAGGGTTAGGGTTAGGGTTAGGGTTAGGGTTAGGGTTAGGGTTAGGGTTAGGGTTAGGGTTAGGGTTAGGGTTAGGGTTAGGGTTAGGGTTAGGGTTAGGGTTAGGGTTAGGGTTAGGGTTAGGGTTAGGGTTAGGGTTAGGGTTAGGGTTAGGGTTAGGGTTAGGGTTAGGGTTAGGGTTAGGGTTAGGGTTAGGGTTAGGGTTAGGGTTAGGGTTAGGGTTAGGGTTAGGGTTAGGGTTAGGGTTAGGGTTAGGGTTAGGGTTAGGGTTAGGGTTAGGGTTAGGGTTAGGGTTAGGGTTAGGGTTAGGGTTAGGGTTAGGGTTAGGGTTAGGGTTAGGGTTAGGGTTAGGGTTAGGGTTAGGGTTAGGGTTAGGGTTAGGGTTAGGGTTAGGGTTAGGGTTAGGGTTAGGGTTAGGGTTAGGGTTAGGGTTAGGGTTAGGGTTAGGGTTAGGGTTAGGGTTAGGGTTAGGGTTAGGGTTAGGGTTAGGGTTAGGGTTAGGGTTAGGGTTAGGGTTAGGGTTAGGGTTAGGGT
>JAUMJK010001585.1:0-10058 GCA_033558105.1 Coccyzus lansbergi | reverse complement strand
TATGGGTCCCTATTGGTCTCTATGGGTCCCTGTGGGGTCTCTCTATGGGTCCCTATTGGTCCCTGTGAGTCTCTATGGGTCCCTATGGGTCTCTATGTGTCTGGGGTCTTTCTATGGGTCCCTATGGGTCTCTATGGGTCCCTATGGGGTCTCTGTGGGTCTCTGGGTCCCTGTGGGTCCCTGTGAGTCTCTATGGGTCTCTATGGGTCTCTATGTGTCTGGGGTCTCTCTCTGGGTCCCTATTGGTCCCTATGGGTCCCTATGGGTGTCTATGTGTCTGGGGTCCCTCTGTGGGTCCCTATGGGGTCCCTGTGGGGTCCCTGTGGGTCTCTGGGTCCCTATGGGGTCGCTGTGGGTCTCTGGGTCGCTGTGGGGTGGCCGTGGGTGACGCCGTGGGTCGCTGTGGGTCTCTGGGTCGCTGTGGGGTGGCCGTGGGTGACGCCGTGGGTCGCTGTGGGTCTCTGGGTCGCTGTGGGGTGGCCGTGGGTGACGCCGTGGGTCGCTGTGGGTCTCTGGGTCGCTGTGGGGTGGCCGGTGGTGACGCCGTGGGTCGCTGTGGGTCCAGGACGGGGACGGTCGCTACTGGGCGAGCGGGCGCAGCGAGGAGGAGGCGCGAGAGAAAGCGGCAAAAGCCTTCGGGGTCAGCCCCGAGCGCGTCCACCTGCGCCAAGGTGGGACTGGGAGACACTGGGAAGGGACCGGGGGAGAAACGGAGGGCACTGGGAGGGACTGGGAAGGGCTGGGAGGGACTGGGGAGGGACGAGGGGAGAAACAGAGGGCACTGGGAGGGACTGGGAAGGACTGGGAGGGACTGGGGAGGGACGAGGGGAGAAACAGAGGGCACTGGGAGGGACTGGGAGGCACTGGGGAGGAATGGGGGACACTGGGAGGGACTGGGAGTCACTGGGAAGGGACGAGGGGAGAAATGGAGGACACTGGGAAGGACTGGGAGGCACTGGGAGGGCCTGGGAAGGGACGAGGGGAGCAACGAAGGACACTGGGAGGCACTGGGAGGGACTGGGAAGGGGTGAGGAGAGAAATGGAGGATGCTGGGAAGGACTGGGAGGCACTGGGAGGGCCTGGGAAGGGACGAGGGGAGAAACGGAGGACACTGGGAGGCACTGGGGAGGACTGGGAGGCACTGGGAGGGCCTGGGAAGGGACCAGGGGATCAAGGGAAGATGCTGGGAGGCACTGGGGCTACTGGGAGGGCCTGGAGGGTCTCGGTGCTGGTGCTACTGGTGTCACTGGTGTTGCTGGTTCTGCAGATGAGGATGTTCTGGACACTTGGTTCTCGTCGGGGCTCTTCCCCTTCTCGGTCTTCGGCTGGCCTGACGCCGTGAGGGGGCATTTGGGGGCGATTTGGGGTCATTTGTGGGGATTTGGGGGCTCGAGGGGAGGGCATCGGTGGTTTCGGGGCGAATTTAGGCCTTTTTGGGGTCCCCGAACCCCCTTTATTTCACCTCCCCCAGGGCTCAGCTCAGCTCTATGGGGGACCCTGCTTGGGGTTTTGGGGGCTGGTTTTTGGGGGGATTTGTGGGGATTTTGGGGCAATTTGTGGAGATTTTGGGGCAATTCGTGGGGATTTGGGGGCTCGTGGGGAGGGGATTGGTGATTTTGGGGCGAATTTAGGCCATTTTGGGGTCCCCGAACCCCCTTTATTTCACCTCCCCCAGGGCCCAGCTCAGCTCTATGGGGGACCCTGCTTGGGGTTTTGGGAGCTGGTTTTTGGGGGGATTTTTGGGGTGATTTGTGGGGATTTTGGGGCAATTTGTGGGCATTTTGGGGCAATTCGTGGGGATTTGGGGGCTCGTGGGAGGGGATCGGTGATTTTGGGGCGAATTTAGGCCATTTTGGGGTCCCCGAACCCCCTTTATTTCACCTCCCCCAGGGCCCAGCTCAGCTCTATGGGGGACCCTGCTTGGGGTTTTGGGAGCTGGTTTTTGGGGGGATTTGTGGGGTGATTTGTGGGCATTTTGGGGCAATTTGTGGGCATTTTGGGGCAATTCGTGGGGATTTGGGGGCTCGAGGGGAGGGCATCGGTGGTTTCGGGGCGAATTTAGGCCTTTTTGGGGTCCCCGAACCCCCTTTATTTCACCTTCCCCAGGGCTCAGCTCAGCTCTATGGGGGACCCTGCTTGGGGTTTTGGGGGCTGGTTTTTGGGGGGATTTGTGGGGATTTTGGGGCAATTTGTGGGCATTTTGGGGCAATTCGTGGGGATTTGGGGGCTTGTGGGGAGGGGATCGATGATTTCGGGGCGAATTTAGGCCACTTTGGGGTCCCCGAACCCCCTTTATTTCACCTTCCCCAGGGCTCAGCTCAGCTCTATGGGGGACCCTGCTTGGGGTTTTGGGAGCTGGTTTTTGGGGGGATTTTTGGGGTGATTTGTGGGCATTTTGGGGCAATTTGTGGGCATTTTGGGGCAATTCGTGGGGATTTGGGGGCTCGTGGGGAGGGGATCGATGATTTCGGGGCGAATTTAGGCCACTTTGGGGTCCCCGAACCCCCTTTATTTCACCTCCCCCAGGGCTCAGCTCAGCTCTATGGGGGACCCTGCTTGGGGGTCTGGGGCCTGGTTTTTGGGGGGATTTGGGGGCAATTTGTGAGGATTTTGGGACTCCAGGGGAAGGGGTCGGTGGTTTTTGGGGTGGTTTGAGGCGATTTTGGGGTCCCCGCCCCCCCTTTTTTGGCCTTTCCCCCCCAGACGGAGGACCTGCGGCTGTTCTACCCGGGGTCGCTGCTGGAGACAGGACACGACATCTTGGGCTTCTGGGTGGCTCGGATGGTGATGCTGGGGCTGGCGCTGACGGGAAAGCTGCCCTTCCGAGAGGTGACCCCCCCTCGAACCCCAAAACCCACCGAGAACCACACACACACCCTCCCCCAGACCTCTCCGTGAACCCCAAAACCTAACTGGGAACCACCCAGACCTCTCCCCGAGCCCCAAAACCCAACTGGGACCCACCCAGACCTCTCCCCAAGCCCCAAAACCCAACTGGGACCCACTCAGACCTCTCCGTGAACCCCAAAACCCAACTGGGAACCACCCACAAACCCCAAAACCCAACTAGGACCCCACTCCCCCAACCCAGACCTCTCCCTGAACCCCAAACCCCAACTGGGACCTACCCATGAGCCCCAAAACCCAACTGGGACCCCACACCCTTCCCCAGACCTCTCCCTGAACCCCCAAACCCAACTGGGACCCCACACCCTTCCCCAGACCTCTCCCTGAACCCCAATACCCAACTGGGACCCACCCAGACCTCTCCCCGAGCCCCAAAACCCAACTGGGAACCACCCACAAACCCCAAAACCCAACTAGGACCCCACTCCCCCACCCAGACCTCTCCCTGAACCCTAAAACCCAACTGGGAACCACCCAGACCTCTCTCTGAACCCCCAAACCCAACTGGGACCCCACACCCCTCCCCAGACCTCTCCCTGAACCCTAAAACCCAACTGGGACCCACTCAGACCTCTCCCTGAACCCCAAAACCCAACTGTTACCTACCCATGAGCCCCAAAACCCAACTGGGACCCCACTCCCCTCCCCAGACCTCTCCCTGAACCCTAAAACCCAACTGGGACCCACTCATACCTCTCCCTGAACCCCCAAACCCAACTGGGACCCACTCACGAGCCCCAGAACCCAACTGGGACCCCACACCCCTCCACAGACCTCTCCCTGAACCCCCAAACCCAACTGGGACCCACTCAGACCCAACTGCGACCCACTCAGACCTCTCCCTGAACCCCAAAACCCAACTGTTACCTACCCACGAGCCCCAGAACCCAACTGGGACCCCACACCCCTCCCCAGACCTCTCCATGAACCCCCAAACCCAACTGGGACCCACTCAGACCTCTCCCTGAACCCCCAAACCCAACTGGGAACCACTCACGAACCCCAAAACCCAACTGGGACCCCACACCCCTCCACAGACCTCTCCCTGAACCCCAAAACCCCAACTGGGACCCACCCACCAGCCCCAAAACCCAACTGGGACCCCACACCCTTCCCCAGACCTCTCCCTGAACCCCAAAACCCAACTGGGACCCACTCAGACCTCTCCCCGAACCCCCAAACCCAACTGGGACCTCACACCCTTCCCCAGACCTCTCCCTGAACCCCAAAACCCAACTGGGACCCCACTCCCCTCCCCAGACCTCTCCCCGAACCCTAAAACCCAACTGGGAACCACTCATGAGCCCCAGAACCCAACTAGGACCCCACTCCCCTCCCCAGACCTCTCCCCGAACCCTAAAACCCAACTGGGAACCACTCACGAGCCCCAGAACCCAACTGGGACCCCACACTTCCCCAGACCTCTCCCTGAACCCCAATACCCAACTGGGAACCACCCAGACCTCTCCCCGAACCCCAAACCCCAACTGGGACCTACCCATGAGCCCCAGAACCCAACTGGGACCCCACACCCCTCCCCAGACCTCTCCCTGAACCCCCAAACCCAACTGGGACCCACTCAGACCTCTCCGTGAACCCCAAAACCCAACTGGGACCCACCCAGACCTCTCCCCGAGCCCCAAAACCCAACTGGGAACCACCCACAAACCCCAAAACCCAACTAGGACCCCACTCCCCCACCCAGACCTCTCCCTGAACCCTAAAACCCAACTGGGAACCACCCAGACCTCTCTCTGAACCCCCAAACCCAACTGGGACCCCACACCCCTCCCCAGACCTCTCCCTGAACCCTAAAACCCAACTGGGACCCACTCAGACCTCTCCCTGAACCCCAAAACCCAACTGTTACCTACCCATGAGCCCCAAAACCCAACTGGGACCCCACTCCCCTCCCCAGACCTCTCCCTGAACCCTAAAACCCAACTGGGACCCACTCATACCTCTCCCTGAACCCCCAAACCCAACTGGGACCCACTCACGAGCCCCAGAACCCAACTGGGACCCCACACCCCTCCACAGACCTCTCCCTGAACCCCCAAACCCAACTGGGACCCACTCAGACCCAACTGCGACCCACTCAGACCTCTCCCTGAACCCCAAAACCCAACTGTTACCTACCCACGAGCCCCAGAACCCAACTGGGACCCCACACCCCTCCCCAGACCTCTCCATGAACCCCCAAACCCAACTGGGACCCACTCAGACCTCTCCCTGAACCCCCAAACCCAACTGGGAACCACTCATGAACCCCAAAACCCAACTGGGACCCCACACCCCTCCACAGACCTCTCCCTGAACCCCAAAACCCCAACTGGGACCCACCCACCAGCCCCAAAACCCAACTGGGACCCCACACCCTTCCCCAGACCTCTCCCTGAACCCCAAAACCCAACTGGGACCCACTCAGACCTCTCCCCGAACCCCCAAACCCAACTGGGACCTCACACCCTTCCCCAGACCTCTCCCTGAACCCCAAAACCCAACTGGGACCCCACTCCCCTCCCCAGACCTCTCCCTGAACCCCCAAACCCAACTAGGACCCCACTCCCCTCCCCAGACCTGTCCATGAACCCCCAAACCCAACTAGGACCCCACTCCCCTCCCCAGACCTCTCCCCGAACCCTAAAACCCAACTGGGAACCACTCACGAGCCCCAGAACCCAACTGGGACCCCACACTTCCCCAGACCTCTCCCTGAACCCCAATACCCAACTGGGAACCACCCAGACCTCTCCCCGAACCCCAAACCCCAACTGGGACCTACCCATGAGCCCCAAAACCCAACTGGGACCCCACACCCTTCCCCAGACCTCTCCCTGAACCCCCAAACCCAACTGGGACCCACTCAGACCTCTCCCTGAACCCCAAACCCAACTGGGACCCACTCAGACCTCTCCCTGAGCCCCAAAACCCAACTGGGAACCACCCACGAACCCCAAAACCCAACTAGGACCCCACTCCCCCAACCCAGACCTCTCCCTGAACCCCAAACCCCAACTGGGACTTACCCACGAGCCCCAAAACCCAACTGGGACCCCACACCCCTCCCCAGACCTCTCCGTGAACCCCCAAACCCCAACTGGGACCCACCCCACCAGCCCCAAACCCCAACTGGGACCTCCCCCCCCCCCAAGACCCCTCCTTGAACCCCAAACCCTCCCGTGACTCCTCCCTGAACCCCAACATCCACAGGGACACCCCCCACCCCCACCCCCACCCCCCAAATCCTCCTTAGTTCCCCCCAGTTCCTCCCTGGGACACCCTAAATCCCTCCCCCTGAGTCCCCCAAAGCCCCCCAGGACCCCCCCAAACCCCCATGGACCCCCCCAAACCCCCCCAGGACCCCCCCAAACCCCCCCCGTGGCCCCCAGGTCTACCTGCACGCCATCGTCCGCGACGCTCACGGCCGCAAGATGAGCAAATCCCTGGGAAACGTCATCGACCCCTTGGACGTCATCAACGGCATCTCCCTCCAGGTTTGGGGGGGTCCAGGGGGGGCAATTGGGGGGTTAAGGGGGGCGATTGGGGGGGGTTTGCCCCCCTAACCAGTGCTCTAGCTGTTTTGCCCTCGATTTTTTTCCCCTTCAGGGGCTCCACGAGCAGCTGGAGAAAAGCAACCTGGACCCTTCGGAGCTGGAGAGGGCGCGGGAGGGGCAGGTGGCGCTGGGGCAACTGGGCAAACTGGGAGGGGCAGGAGGGGGGGGGGCAACTGAGGCTGCCGGGAGGGAAACTGAGGCTGCTGGGGGGGGGGTCATGGGGGCAACTGGGGGTGAGATGGGGCCACTGGGGCCACCAAGGGGTGACTGGGGAGGGCAGGGAGTGGAACTGGGGTGACTGGGGAGGGCAGAGAGTGGAACTGGGGTGACTGGGGAGGGCAGGGGAGGAACTGGGGTGACTGGGGAGGGCAGGGAGTGGAACTGGGGTGACTGGGGAGGGCAGGGAGCGGAACTGGGGGGACTGGGGAGGGCAGGGAGTGGAACTGGGGGGACTGGGAGGGCAGAGAGCGGAACTGGGGTGACTGGGGAGGGCAGGGAGCGGAACTGGGGGGACTGGGGAGGGCAGGGAGTGGAACTGGGGGGACTGGGAGGGCAGAGAGCGGAACTGGGGTGACTGGGGAGGGCAGGGAGTGGAACTGGGGTGACTGGGGAGGACCGGGGGAGGAACTGGGGTGACTGGGGAGGGCAGGGGAGGAACTGGGGTGACTGGGGAGGGCAGAGAGTGGAACTGGGGGGACTGGGGAGGGCAGGGAGTGGAACTGGGGCGACTGGGGAGGGCAGAGAGTGGAACTGGGGTGACTGGGGAGGGCAGGGAGTGGAACTGGGGTGACTGGGGAGGGCAGGGGAGGAACTGGGGTGACTGGGGAGGGCAGAGAGTGGAACTGGGGTGACTGGGGAGGGCAGAGAGTGGAACTGGGGCGACTGGGGAGGGCAGGGGGAGGAACTGGGGTGACTGGGGAGGGCAGGGGAGGAACTGGGGTGACTGGGGAGGGCAGAGAGTGGAACTGGGGTGACTGGGGAGGGCAGGGGAGGAACTGGGGTGACTGGGGAGGGCAGGGGAGGAACTGGGGGGACTGGGAGGGCAGAGAGCGGAACTGGGGTGACTGGGGAGGGCAGGGAGTGGAACTGGGGTGACTGGGGAGGACCGGGGGAGGAACTGGGGTGACTGGGGAGGGCAGAGAGCGGAACTGGGGTGACTGGGGAGGGCAGGGGAGGAACTGGGGTGACTGGGGAGGGCAGGGAGTGGAACTGGGGTGACTGGGGAGGGCAGGGAGCGGAACTGGGGGGACTGGGGAGGGCAGGGAGTGGAACTGGGGGGACTGGGAGGGCAGAGAGCGGAACTGGGGTGACTGGGGAGGGCAGGGAGTGGAACTGGGGTGACTGGGGAGGACCGGGGGAGGAACTGGGGTGACTGGGGAGGGCAGGGGAGGAACTGGGGTGACTGGGGAGGGCAGGGGGAGGAACTGGGGTGACTGGGGAGGGCAGGGGGTGGAACTGGGGCGACTGGGGAGGGCAGGGGGAGGAACTGGGGGGACTGGGGAGGGCAGAGAGTGGAACTGGGGGGACTGGGAGGGCAGAGAGCAGAACTGGGGTGACTGGGGAGGGCAGGGAGTGGAACTGGGGGGACTGGGAGGGCAGAGAGCGGAACTGGGGTGACTGGGGAGGGCAGGGAGTGGAACTGGGGTGACTGGGGAGGGCAGGGGAGGAACTGGGGTGACTGGGGAGGGCAGGGAGTGGAACTGGGGTGACTGGGGAGGGCAGAGAGTGGAACTGGGGTGACTGGGGAGGGCAGAGAGTGGAACTGGGGTGACTGGGGAGGGCAGGGGAGGAACTGGGGTGACTGGGGAGGGCAGGGAGTGGAACTGGGGTGACTGGGGAGGGCAGGGAGCGGAACTGGGGGGACTGGGGAGGGCAGGGAGTGGAACTGGGGGGACTGGGGAGGGCAGGGAGCGGAACTGGGGTGACTGGGGAGGGCAGGGAGTGGAACTGGGGGGACTGGGAGGGCAGAGAGCGGAACTGGGGTGACTGGGGAGGGCAGGGAGTGGAACTGGGGTGACTGGGGAGGACCGGGGGAGGAACTGGGGTGACTGGGGAGGGCAGGGGAGGAACTGGGGTGACTGGGGAGGGCAGGGGGAGGAACTGGGGTGACTGGGGAGGGCAGGGGAGGAACTGGGGTGACTGGGGAGGGCAGGGGGTGGAACTGGGGGGACTGGGGAGGGCAGAGAGTGGAACTGGGGTGACTGGGGAGGGCAGGGGAGGAACTGGGGTGACTGGGGAGGGCAGAGAGTGGAACTGGGGCGACTGGGGAGGGCAGGGAGTGGAACTGGGGTGACTGGGGAGGGCAGAGAGTGGAACTGGGGCGACTGGGGAGGGCAGGGGGAGGAACTGGGGGGACTGGGGAGGGCAGGGGAGGAACTGGGGTGACTGGGGAGGGCAGAGAGTGGAACTGGGGTGACTGGGGAGGGCAGGGGGAGGAACTGGGGTGACTGGGGAGGGCAGGGAGTGGAACTGGGGTGACTGGGGAGGGCAGGGAGTGGAACTGGGGCAACTGGGGAGGGCAGGGAGTGGAACTGGGGGGACTGGGGAGGGCAGGGAGCGGAACTGGGGGGACTGGGGAGGGCAGAGAGTGGAACTGGGGGGACTGGGGAGGGCAGGGGAGGAACTGGGGTGACTGGGGAGGGCAGGGAGTGGAACTGGGGTGACTGGGGAGGGCAGGGAGTGGAACTGGGGTGACTGGGGAGGGCAGGGAGCGGAACTGGGGGGACTGGGGAGGGCAGGGGGAGGAACTGGGGTGACTGGGAGGCGTCTGGGGCTGCCGTGACCCCCAAACACGCTCTTTCCCCCCAAGAAACGGGATTTCCCCAACGGGATCCCCGAGTGCGGCACCGACGCTCTGCGCTTCGCCCTCTGCGCCTACACAGCTCAGGGTGGGACCCCCAGACACCCCCAAACTCACCCCAAAAACTCCCCAAAACGCCCCGTGACCCCCTCTAGCCCCACATTGCCCTCCCAGGACACCCCCAGACCCATTCCTGACACCCCATGACCCCCCCAGACCCCATGACCCCCCTGGACCCCATAGTCCCCCCAGACCCCATAGTCCCCCCAGACCCCATAGCCCCCCCAGACCCCATGACCCCCCAGACCCCATAGCCCCCCAGACCCCATAGCCCCCCCAGACCCCATGACCCCCCAGACCCCATGACCCCCCCAGACCCCATAGTCCCCCCCCTATTACCTGCCCAGACCCCATATAAAGTCCCCCCAGGGGTCCCCCCTAGACCTCTGTAAATCCCCTGAACAACCCCCCAGGACCCACACAACTCCCCCCCCAGACCCTCAGGACCCCCATAACCCCCCCCAGACCCTCATAACCCTCATCCAGACACCCCCCGACCCCCATAACCCACCCCCAAACCCCTATAACCCCCCCCCCAGACTCCCATGACCCCGTCCCAACCTCCCCAGACCCCCCTAACTCTCCCCCAGTGCCCTCTAGGCCTCTATACCCCCCCCCACATCCCCCCTAACCCCTATAACTCCCCCCAAACCCCCATAACTTCCCCCATAACCCCCCCAGGCCTCTCTGATCCCCCCATGTCCCCCCTAAGACCCCCATAACTCCCCCCAAAC
>JAUMJK010001584.1:0-105356 GCA_033558105.1 Coccyzus lansbergi | reverse complement strand
GGAATTAAAAAGAAGGAAGAAATAGAAGATGAAAAAAGAAAAACACCACCACCACCACCACCAAAGAAATGCAGAAGGAACTGACGGTCCCCCCAGGTCCCCCCGTGCCCCCGCCCCGGGCACCTGCCGCCCCGCCCCGCCCCTCCCCTCCCGGCCGGTTAAAGCGGCCCCCGCGGCCCCTACCTGAGCCATCGGCTGGTCGGGGAGCGGCCCGCGGGGTGAGCGGGGGGCGGCGAGCGGCGGCACTGCTCCGGGACCGGGCTCCGCAGCCTCGGCAGCCTCTGCCCTGCGGGAGGGAGAGGGACGGGTCGGCAGCCCCGGGGGGCGACTTCCCGGGACGGAGGTGGGGGTAAGCATCCCCCGGGGAGGGATATCCTCGGAGAGGGGGGGCTTCTCCTGGGGGGGTGGGGGGGGTCGGCATTCCCCAGGGATGCTTTTTCCTGGCGGGGGTGGGGTGGGGGGTAAGTATCCGTCGAGGGGGAGTGTGGATTTCCTTGAAGAGAGGTGGAGATGCTTTTTCTTGGAGAGAAGCTGGAGTTAGCATCCCCCGGGAATGGCTTAGGTGGGAGGGAGGTGGGGGGTGTGGGAGTTTCCTTGGAGAGAGGTGGGGATGCTTTATCCTGGGACAGAGGTGGGGGTAAGCATGCCCGGGGGGGCATTTCCTCGGAGGCAGGTGGGGATGCTTTATCCTGGGAGGGAGGTGGGGGTCGGCATCCCCCAGGGGTGCTTTTTCCTGGCAGGGGAGGGGGAAGGGGGTGAGTGTGGATTTCCTTGAAGAGAAGTGGAGATGCTTTTTCTTGGAGAGAAGCTGGAGTTAGCATCCCCCGGGAATGGCTTAGGTGGGAGGGAGGTGGGGGGTGTGGGAGTTTCCTTGGAGAGAGGTGGGGATGCTTTATCCTGGGACAGAGGTGGGGGTAAGCATGCCCGGGGGGGCATTTCCTCGGAGACAGGTGGGGGTGCTTTATCCTGGGAGGGAGGTGGGGGTCGGCATCCCCCAGGGGTGCTTTTTCCTGGCAGGGGAGGGGGAAGGGGGTGAGTGTGGATTTCCTTGAAGAGAAGTGGAGATGCTTTTTCTTGGAGGGAGGTTGGAGTCAGCATCCCTCGGGAATGGCTTAGCTGGGAGGGAGGTGGGGGTAAGCATCCCCCGGGGTGGGGGTCGAGGGGTATTTCCTTGGAGAGAGGTAGAGGTCAGCATCCTTCGGGGGTGCTTTATCCCGGGAGACAGGTGGTGGGATGCTTTATCCTGGGAGAGAGGTTGGGGGGATGCTTTATCCCGGGAGAGAGGTGGGGGGATGCTTTATCCCGGGAGAGAGGTGGTGGGATGCTTTATCCCGGGAGAGAGGTTGGGGGGATGCTTTATCCTGGGAGAGAGGTGGGGGGATGCTTTATCCTGGGAGAGAGGTTGGGGGGATGCTTTATCCTGGGAGAGAGGTGGGGGGATGCTTTATCCTGGGAGAGAGGTTGGGGGATGCTTTATCCCGGGAGAGAGGTTGGGGGGATGCTTTATCCCGGGAGAGAGGTTGGGGGGATGCTTTATCCCGGGAGAGAGGTTGGGGGGATGCTTTATCCTGGGAGAGAGGTAGGTTAGGTAAGCATCCCCCTTGGTGGGGGTGTGGGGGTTTCCTTGGAGAGAGGTGGGGGGGGATGCTTTATCCTGGGAGAGAGGTGTGGGGTGCTTTTCCAGAGAGGGAGATAGGGGTCGGCATCCCCCCGGGGGGAGTCGGGGGGGGGGCTTTCTATGGGAGCAGGAATGTCAGAGAGGGGAGCAGCAACCCTGGGCACGAGGAGCAGAAAGCAAAGCCAGGGGGTGTGTTGAAAAGCAGAGCCTTTGACACGGGTTTTATTCCCCAAAGGTGCAGAAAGGAGACCTCCCGAAGCCCCCTGCCTCTCTATGGGTTTGTATCCCTGCAGTGGGGCCAGTGGTTCCCCCCATCCCCGAGCGTGTGAGCATGGGGTGGATAAGTTTAGGGGGGGCTGTAAGGAGGCATCGTACCCCACTCCGTCTGCACAGAGGATGTAAACTCTTCTCTGCTGTCGGGACGGTGCAGTTTGCGGTCTGCTGGCTCCGCTCACCTTTCGCCTAGCTGCCAGGCAGGTTTCTGCTTATACAGTTGGGGATCTCTTTTAGCAGAGAATAATAAGGTCTGGTACACCTGGGCAAGGTGCACTGAGCAGCAGGATATCGAGATCCGGCATAAAGATAAGCTGAAAAAGCGTGCTCTGTGTTAGGCACTGTTTCTGCACGACTGGAAAATTGGTTCTGTGCATACTCATAAATATGTTTGCACAAGCAAACACCCATCTTTGGCTTATAATTCCAACCATTTTGCAGGGAAAAAGTAGCTTTGGGCACTTTTGTTCTGAGCAATTACATGGGAAAACTTGTCTTGAAAATCAGATTAGGCTGCACTCATCGTATCTGTGCTAACATGCAGCCGTTTGAGATACGTGGAGCTGAGCAGATATGGGATGTGGTGGGATGTTCTCTGCTGGGACTTTCCCCTCGCTCTGTGAGGACAGTTCTTGCTGTGGTGCAGAGAGCTGCCCAGTCCAGGGCTCTGGAGTGGGAAATGGAATTGGTGAGGAGACTGGCAGGGAAATAGGACTTTGAAGTGTTCAGTTCAGTGTTCAGTTGTGGGCCCCTCACCACAAGAAGGATATTGAGGCTCTGGAGTGAGTCCAGAGAAGAGTAACAAAGCTGGTGAAGGGGCTGGAGAACAGGCCCTATGAGGAGTGGCTGAGAGAGCTGGGGGTGTTTCTCCTGGAGAAGAGGAGGCTGAGAGGAGACCTCATCACTCTCTACAACTACCTGAAAGGAGGTTGTAGAGAGGAGGGAGCTGGGTTCTTCTCCCAAGTGACAGGGGACAGGATGAGAGGGAATGGCCCCAAGCTCCGCCAGGGGAGATTTAGGCTGGAGATTAGGAGGAAGTTTTTCGCACAGAGGGTCATTGGGCATTGGAATAGGTTGCCCAGGGAGGGGGTTGATTCACCTTTCCTGGAGGTGTTTAAAGGATGGGTGGATGAGGTGCTGAGGGACATGGTTTAGTGTTTGATGGGAATGGTTGGACTCGATGATCCTATGGGTCCCTTCCAACCTGGTTGTTCTATGATTCTATGAAGGAAGCCAACACCTGTGTGCAGTGGAACTTAGGGAGGTGATTGGGGGGAGGGAGAAGTTCCTCCAAGAGAGGAGCCTGTTCAGAGCCCTGACTCTGAGAGAAGGCACTTCACCTCTTCTGCTTAAACCCATAGGATTTTTGCTTCAGTCAAGTCCAGATTATTTCTAAAGTTACTAAGAAGTCCTCCCTGTGGGATCCTCTGTAGCATCTTTTGACAACAAAGACGTCTCTTTCTTTTTCCAAGAATAGGGGCAATTAATCACAGGCAGTGAGCATGCAGGTTCTTGGTAACAAGTAGAAACTGCTTTTCGCAAGCAGATTCTTGTGATCTCTTCAGGGATTCATTAGATTGGCATTTGATTTCAGCAAAAAGTGTGTGTGGGGAAGTCTACCCTCGGATCTCAGCTCTTGATATTTGCCACCCGGATATGAAGAGCAGAGTTAACTCCTAGGATAGAACTGGACTCATCAAAACCACAAATTTCCATCTGGAAGGCATGCAGGAGATCTTGGTGTTTGTAGTAAAACGACAGTTTCCATCGAAGCAGGCAGGGTACTGCCGCATCCAACTGGAAAAAGCTGTTGTTGATTTTTGTGGATGTTGCGACTTGCTTTTTTTCTTGAAGAATTAAAGTCATTTTGCATGATTAGTACAAGATGGGCTCGGGAGCTGCTCTTGCTGCCGATGGCAGTAGCAGAAAAGACGTAGCCAACAAGGCAGCCCGTTGTATGCAATCTGCGGTCACAGAAGATGTTTGTGCTTCGATTGCTTATAACATAGCATTTCCCCTGAGGTTGGCATTGGGGGTTAAAGGTTTTCAAGAGGAGCCTTTGTTTAAACATCTTTAAAGTTTCCAATAGGGGCCCCTTTGTTCACTTTCCAAGCTGTGTGCCTGCCTTGCTAAAAAGTCAGCCCACTCATAAAATGCCATTTACGAATGCTCGATGAATAGGGCTGAAACACGGAGGGAGAGATCAGTCATGGTTGTGTCTACAGGCGCATGAGAGTTACCGACAAGCCCTACTGTGAGTGAATTAATGAGACCTAGAGAAAACACAGAAAAAAAAATAATAAAAATAAAAAAGGTTGAGTGGCGCTTGTGAAGAAACTTATACAAATCAGCTACTGCAGCAGAAGTCGTCAGCGCCTCTTGTGCCAGATGTCACGCGTGTTTCCTCCAGCCGTGCCAGGAGGCTGAGCCGCTCCTGCCACTTGTCATTACCTCTCAGTAATGGTGTTTTCTCCACTTTGGGCCCAAACAGTAGCAAATTGATCGCTTGGGCTCTGTTGGCTGGAGGGGAGCTCACGTAGCTGCCATAAGGGCTTCATTGAGCAGCCAAGCGCAGGGACCCAGACTTTGTGCGAGAATCGCTGCTCTGTGGGTACTTGCAGCAGGATGTACCTTTAAGTATCGAGTAACATTTTTAGCACTTAGTAGGATTTCATCCCCTCTCCCATCCTGGCTAAAGGTAAAGGATTTCAAACTAGCTCTGTTAAAGCAGGGGAGGGTTTAGGTGTGTGCAGGAGCCTCCAGAGACCGATGTACAGCTATGGCAGTGTTTCCATGCAGGATGCCCCCAGGCTGCTGTGCCTGATTCTTTTCTGTTTCTCGGGCAGCTTTTCCTTCCTGGTGTTTTTCACTGGAGGCTGGATCCTTCTTCCCTAGCAACTTTATTCCTTTGTCTGTGTCTCTTTGCCCGCAAACTTCTGATTTATCTGGTTGTGCACTGATTCCGTCACTAACCTGATCCCTCTGATACCCATCAGAGAAATCCACAAGGACCAACTGTGGTCCTCTGCAGAGAGGTGGCAGTAATTTGGTTTCTCTCCAGACTCAGGCTTCCTCTCTTTAGTCTGCGTCATGCTGCTTTGCTGTTTGATTGCCATTGTCTAAGTTCAGGAGTCTTTGAGTTGTAGTCTTTGAACCCATGGAAGTCCATGGTTGATGGTAGGAGTCAGTAGGAGCACATTGTTGACAGCAGAGCTAACCCACTTTACAAGAGTCTGTGTCTTGGTGGAGAAATTAGCAGGGTCCACAGGCTGAAAAATATGGGAAAACCTTGCCCTTGAGTGTTCACAGCTCCACATGTGCAGCTACGCTTGGATGGCTTTCCCAAAGGGTCACGTTAGGTGTCCTCCTTCTTTTTCTCTTTTCACAGTAACTTGCTTTGGCTTTAACAGTACCAGTCAGGACGAGAGTGACACAAAACATTTCAGTCAGAGCTTCAGTCAGTCAGTGGGCAGCAATCTCTCTACCACTTCTCCATTTCACTCTCCCTGCCATCTGCTGAACCTCTTCTGTCAAATGTTGAGGCAGATGATGGGTCAAGAGTGGCTGTCCCCTGCCCAGGCTTCCTAAAGCGAGTCTGGACATTCCCTTGTCTGTCTGAAATGCCCTCGTTTCACTCCAGCCTGGTCTGCGCCCTCATCCCAGGATGCAGGTGGAAGAGCCAGCCTGGGTCCTGGCCCTGCTGGACTTCCCACAACTTTGCACAAGTGACTTTGACTCTCCCGGTCTCTGGTTCCTCATGCCACAGGGCTCTCCTTGGAGAAAGCCTCAGTGAAGCTACTTCAGACTGTTCTCTGGTCTCAAAGACCTTGCAGGCACCTCTGGCAAGGACTCGGTAAATGCAACAGAATTAGATTATTTCAACTAGTTGCTCACAGGTTGACCAGAAAGGTCTGATCCCGCATAGGGGTGAGGTTGAGGTCAAGTGGTCCTCAGCCGCTGCCTCAAATCCTGCTTTGAGGCCTTGGGGAGGTCCCACAGGATGTTTCCATGCAGCATCTGAGTGAGATGACAAAGACAGGATGATGCTGAGTTATAAGGGTCACCAGTGTGCTCTTCAGTGTGGGCACTGCGGTGCTGGTGAGGGTTCTTCTCTGGTGTATCTCCTAAGGACTGATGGTATCCCAGTCCTGGGACAGCGGTTCTCCTGCTATCAGAGGGACGTGGCAGCCATGAAGTTATCATAGAATCATAGAATCACCAGGTTGGAAAAGACCCACCAGATCATCGAGTCCAACCATTCCTATCAAACATTAAACCTCCCCCATGTTCCCTTAGGTGGGAACAGTTTCCCGTGCTACCTTTGGGGCTCACCCTGTGAGAAATACCTAGACAAAGATTTCAGCCAGCTTCTTTTCAGTCTTGAGGAGGGCTGAAAAGTCTCTGCATACTTTTCTGTGGCTGTCAAATGCTCCTCGCTTTCTGCTATTTCAATTAAACACATAGCAGGATGGGTAGGATAGAGGGGAGAGGCACATGAATATTCTCTCCTGGCGCGTTTCTTTATGCCAACACATTGAGTCACGTCTCCAGAGTGAGAAATATGATACGAAGATTTAGAGAAGGAGGTCAGGCAATGAATCTATGATTGAGGGGCTGAAATAGCAGGCGCTCTCTGTGGTTGTCGGTGCCATGCAAGCTTCCCGGAGGTCAGCTGGGGATATTGGTCCCAGCAGATTTAGGAGGCAGACGTCCTGCTAGTAACTATCAATCTCATTGCTTAGATACCAGCCGTGCCGCATCAGGAGCTCTGCTGACAAACACTGCACCAGTCCAGGAACTGCTTTGGGCCATTTCTCTTTCCTTTGTGGCTGAACACGCATATTTCTTGGGAAAAAATGCCCTCTAACACCTTCCTCCCAAAACAAGAACTTGGGCAGTGGATTGCTGCCTCAGCTTCTGGATGGCCCAGAACTCCTTCCTTCCAAAGTCTGAAGCCTCCTGGCCCAGTTCAGCTGTCTTCCAGGGGCTTTTTTGCAGAAAAGCATCTGCTTTTTGAAGAGAGTCTGTAAGATGGGTCTTTCCCCTGCTGATCGCTCTTCATCAAAATCTAAAAGTACTCGGAAATCCCTCAAATTTTGCTTAAAATACTAGATAGGAGCAGAGCTGAGTTTGCCTGTCATGCCGTTTAGGGTACAAGTGCAGCCTAAGGTCTTGAGTGGGACAGAGAAATGTCACCAGCAGTCCTGAAACAGGAGCCATCTCTTGACGCGATTAGTTTAAGCAAGGAGAACTGGCTGAACATCTGATACTTTCCTCAACATGGGCTTCAAAAGGCCTTGTTTAATTTGCAAGAGAATATGACATTTATTCTTGTCAGGTGTCGCTGCAGCAGCCCAGGTAGAGTGTGTTTCAGTGCAGAGTTTTTCCTCTTAGCTGAACTGCAGAGCACCAAGAGGTCTTTTAGGAATAGATTGGAGGCAAAGTAAGATCCCACATGTTGTTGTGGACAAAATCCTAATGGGATCCTCTGTCCATTGTCACACCCCCCATTTCCCTCCCAAGAGGACTTCAAATATCATCTTGTAGAATGAGCCTGTCAGGACTTGTACGATGTTAAGTCCATGAGCTGTGAGACAAAGATGTTCGTCGCTCAGCCTGGAGATGGACCTGGACAACAACCCTGTTCTCCTTCTCATCCAAGTGACTGCAGGAACAAGCCACATAAATCGGACAATTAGCTTTTTAGGGGAGTAAGGGGAGAGGAAGAAGTCCCTTCTGCATCCAGCAAGGTTTTCCTGTTACAGCATTCCTGCTGATTCACTCCTGTTGGGTTTGGAACCGTGATGTGCTGTTTGAGAAATACGGCCTTGTTTTTCAAACAACGTGTCCTTCCAGGTGGCGCTTGGCCCAGTAAAGCTGCCATAGCCTTGTAACCAGAGAGTACTGTGATGTCCTGGAAAGAGTCGGCTCTTGTTCTCCCACACGTGTGTTTGGGAAGAATCAAGGACACACTAGCCCTTAAAAAGAGGGGGAAAAACATTTTGGACTGGAAATTCATGCTGTTTTCCTGCCTTTGTTGGGCTTGTGCTCCATGACACTTCCTTGCTCTGAAAACTGTGTTGCTGTCTGCGCTTGTTGGATTTGCCACAAGTTTGCAGGGATCTCCCAGCAAACTGTGGAGGATAAATGTTGAGATGCTGGAATTGTGTTGGAGTGCAAGGTTGACGCTGCCCATAAAACGGTCCTGAGGGTGGATTCGGTGTTCAGGGGCAGCAGAGACACTGCTGAGAGCCAGGCACCTGCAGGGAGGGAGCACCCGGGGCTTGTGTTCAGAGAAACCATCCTTTGAGAAACCCTCTAGGAGAGGATGGATCCAGCTTCAGGGCTGTCCTGGGGCTCTTCCATTCACATGGCTTGAAGGTCTTGCAAATATATGGACAATGCACGTGGTCCATCTTGTTTTGCACAGCAAAATCTGACACCAACACTGGTGCTTCCACGTTGATGTAAGTTGTCTACATCTCTCCAGGTAGCTCTGGTTTCTTCATTGTATCCTATCAAGACATGCTTCAGTCATCTTCTCTTGGTCACACACACTTTTTGGGCAGCGTTTCTCTATTGCATGGACTTGAAGGATGAATTGCTGTCCTGCTGAGGATGTGAAAATATGCTCTTGCTGTCTTTCTGCTCTTGTCCTGGCAGGACTCTGGTGCCCCAAGCACAAGGAGTCTGTGTCCAGGCTTCTGTGCTTATTTTTTTGACACTTTTATCAAATAACACTGATGTGAGAGTTAAATTATAGATTGCCTCCATGAAAAAAGCCTCATGGAACAAAGCAGGGCACACGGAGAGGCATGCAAGGTGGGTGAGTTTCAGGAATATTATGTCTAGGGCTGCTTTACTGTCAGCTAAGGTTTCCAGTTCAGAAAAACATGCTATTAGTTGGTAGCACATGCGACATCAGTGCAGTGCACCCCTGCCACGCATGCCCAGGCACACTGTGCACGCCTCCTCCATGGGACAGCCCTGCGGCTCTGCTTGTGTCAGGTAACAGCGTGTTCCACCAGAGGCTCCCAGCTGCGCCTCACTCCTTGCAATGCACAGTGATCCCTTGTCCTAGCTTCTTGAAGAGCCTGGAGCCAGGGCAGAGCTGCTGCTACTGCTCTCACAATGTGCCAAAGGTCTGCCAAGCTCAGGCAGGTGGTTGGACTTGTGGCTCTTTTATGCCATAAGCAAGAAATCTTAACTGCTGTGCCCAGATATATGAAATATTGCATGTGGTTGTACCTGAGATCTGGCTCCTGACTTTGTAGCCATAGTCCCCAAACTGCTTTCCTCTTTGTGACACTACACTCATGGCTCTGCCTGGGCTGTGAATGCACTGAGCCTTTCACCCCTCGTTTTTCAAGCTGCTTCATCCTTTCTACAGTTCTGCATGAACCACCCATCCCTCTAGCAGTGAGGATGATACGAGGCTGGCTGCATCCCCCACCCTGCTCCCTGCCTTGCCCTGTCCTCTGGGCTCACCCGTGGGAGGATGTGCCAAGATCCAACCTGCACAGAGGAGCCAGAGGGGGAATAGTCAGAGTATGTTTCTGAACTTGTATCCAGGAGAGATCTGCCAAGGAGGCTGCACTGAAATCTGAAGCGTCTGTTTTTCCTGAGACTCAGCACTTGGCAGAGGGAGCAGATGGACAAGTGGCAGAGCAGGGAGAGGTACAAGTGCCCCGAGGGGCAGTGCTGCCAGGGGAGGTGCCCCGGGAAGGTAGCCTGACTTACCTGTTTGCCTCTGGGGATTCATCTCCATACCTTCCATGTCCGAGATCACTTGGGTAGCTGAGAGGAGGCTGAGGTAATTGCTGACTCTTCTGTCCTTAAGTGTGCCTCTTGTCTTGGTCACACTCTTTGTGCCATGCACTGAGCATCTCCTTCAGCAGAGGCAAGCGACGGGCTGTGTTTCCCCTTGTATAACTCTAAAAGGTTGGGAGACTGTTTGAGTGTCCCTCTCAACTCGGTCACCGTGGGCTGCAGCTGAGCCTGGCTGGCAGCACTTGCCCTGCCAAGACCTTTTTTCCTTTATAGCTCTGTCTTATCTCAAGGTCTCCAGCACAGCAGTTGGCCACGTGTTTGCTTTGCCTTGCAGCACCTGCCTGCCAGCCGCTTGCTTCCCACCCATCTCCCTCCCACTCCCAGCTGGTGGCAGAGGGGCCAGGAGGGTGCTGGAGCCCTTGGGGTGGGGGAAACCCCTGCAGTGGGGCTGTGAGTCAATCCCAGTGCTGCCAGCCCCAAGGGAGCAAGGACAGCAGGTAGCAGAGGAGGTTCTCCAGCGCGGGGTGGTGGGAGAGATACTTGGGGGCATCAGTTCCATCCCCTTTGCTTCCCCATCACCACCATCCTTGCCTTTGGGGCGTTATATTGAACCATGGACCGGGGCACTGTCCCAGCATGGGTTTCTGCTGCCAGGACTGGTGCTGGATGTACAGCTGAGCCGCTGTGCCCTGCCCTGTCCAGGCAGCATCAGCCCCTCCAGACATGGGGAGAGCCAAGATTTCATCCAAAGCTGAGATGCTGTTAAAAATAGATCAGTCGCGAACTGGTTTTCTCCTCCTTGGTTCCTGGCTCAAGAGCTCATTCCTCACTCTGGGCTGGCTTTGAAGCTATCTGGATGCTGTGAGAGGCAGGCTGCGTGCCAGGGTGCTGTTGCAGGGAGGCTTGGAGAGCAGAGAGCTGCAGAAACGTTATAGGTGGCATAGCTGTCCCCAAAGTATTTAGTGGTTAGTGAGTTCTTACCCCTAAAAAGCATTGCTGGAAGAAAAATCTTAAATAAACAGGGAATGAAGCTGGGATAGGAGGGGCTGTTTGCTCTTCTGCTTCACATGGTGCTTTTCTGAGGGCAACCGAGCATTCCTAGTCACAAAATGATGCTCGCCTCAGCCTACAGCTTCCTAGAAAATGCCTGCTGGGTTGCAGCCTCCCCCAGTCTCCACAACTTGGAGTGATCCCACTGGCCACTCCACTGTGTGGCTCTGCAGGAGCTTCCAGCTCCCGCTGCGGAGCTGCCGTGTCCCGGGCTGTCTGGGCTGATTACGCTCCCCACAAAAAAGCCTGCGTCTCTCATGGAGAGACTGATATTCTGAATCCCAGTTTTCTCTTATAGTCCTTTTCCACCCTTCTAATCCTTCAATATAATTTTTCAGGTGTGGAGATAATTTTAAGATGCAGCTGCGAAACCTATTATCAGCATAGCTGCTATCAAACACGTGAGGTTCAGGGCTGTATGTAACCACTGAATAATTAAGTGGCAACCCTGGTGATGAATTACCACTGAGACCTCCTGGGGCTAAATAAATATCGGCTGATAATTGCCAATAAAATGAATTTCCCTGTGCTTTTAGAAAGAGCACTCTTCCAATATCTCTGCCCGGTCACAGCACTGCATGTCTCCCAGGAAAAGCTGTGTTAATCGGGGCATTTTGTCCCCCTCAGCACCTTGGGTTTCCAACCAGAGCTGGAATAAAAAGAAACCAAATAAATCCATGTCCCTGCAGGAGCCAGGTAAGGGGAGGGAAAGGCAATGCAAGGCAATAGAGGTGGGAAGGGAGGGACGTGACAAGTTTTGAGTCTAAACAGCTTTCCCTCAACTTTTCCACCTCGAATGCATGACAAAAAAACTGTTGGGATGCAGAGCATCCCTTGGAAAATCCACTGGGACAGGGAGAGCTGCAAAGCACCGGTGGCAGAGCAGTGGGGTCCCCTGGGGTGATGCCTCCCTGTGCCCTGCTCGGGGATAACAGGCACAAACAATCTGTGCAGGCACCGATACACCTTCTGCCCGGGGAGCCTTCTGCTCCCAGCTCTCCGCAGGGAGCCTGAAAAAGGCAGAGAACAAATTTATGGACCTTCTTGAAAAAAAAAGTCATCTTTGCCAGTGACTTTGAGAAACTTCTGAGCAGGTTTTGTCTGTGCTGGTGTTTCGTCTGGAGAGAGTGTCTGGAGGGCTGGTGCTCCATGGCCCTTGGTGCAACTTTCCCACTCTCCGGCTGGCTGTGGAGAGCGGCCGCGCGGCCAGTGAAAAAGGACTTGGCTGAACATCCCATCCGCCTGGTTTGCAAGTGAAAATGAGGCTTGTGTGATGGCCAGCTCCACCCAGAACAGAAAATCAGACCCTTTGGCAGGTTGTTGCTGCTGTAATGAGATCTAGCTGTGCTGAGACTGCCAGGCCTCCAATGGGATACGGTCCACGTGGGTTCTGAGAAGTTTGGGGATGGATCTGTCACAGCTCCTGCTTTTGGCACTGCCTGGGGGTACCCACCACAGGTGATTGTGGCCCTGGGGCTTGGCCATCCTCAGCACTGATAGCACATCGTCTGCTTGCAGAGAGTCCCAGCGGCCCCGGAGGTGTGCAGTCTTGCAGAGCCACGATGAAGCTCCTGCCTGTTGTCCCTCTCCTCCTGCTTCTCCTGACCACACTGGAAGCCAGACCAAAACCTGCAGGTGAGTGAGCCCTGGACAGTGGGAACTGCCTTGAGGGAAGAGAAGTGTCAGGGCTTGTTTCCTGAGGTGGGGGGACCTGATGCTTCTTCTTCAAGGGCATCTCTGAGAGGATGGAATATCCTCCCAGGCATGGAACTTGAACTTCCCAGCACTGTCTAGGGGAGTAGGAGCCCAAGCCTGGTAGGTCGGGTGCCGTTTGCTTCAGGCACGTCCTCAGCCTCGATGTAGCCCAGCTCAGGGCTTGTGACCCTCCTGCCTGTGGGCTGCAACCTTGGCAGGAGGCAGGGGCATGAGGGAAATCCCTGATAGGGGAGGACAAAGCAAATTGGGAGGTATTAGCCTCTCTCTGTCTAGGGCAGAGCAAGCTAAATCAATTCCAGTTTAAAAACAGTGGAGGCGCTGAACGGAGAAAGGAACAGCGCATGTCTCGGAGACCTTCAGAGCAATTGAGATGTCAGCTTGGGTCTGGGCATCATCCCAAGGGAACTCAAAGTGTTTACTTACCATTAGGGCCAAATTCTCAAATTCTCCCAGGCTTAGGTACACACGAGCCAAGAAAAATATGTTAATTGGCATTTCACTTGCTAAGCACTCTCCTAGTTTGCACTGGAAGTTGCACCCATATGTCCAAGAGAGGCTCTTTGGCTCAATCCCTGCCATGTGCATGCCCTTAGCTGTGATTTTCACTGTCGCCTTTTCTGCCCCTATAAAGAAACTGAACAAAACAACAAAGCAAGCCCTGGTTTTAGACAGAAACTGGCAAAATGCAGTAAAAACCAGGGCAGGGCGGAGCCGTGAGAGGAAACAGAAGAATTGCCCAAAGCTGTATTTTCTTGCTTGACACCACAGCAGTGGAAGCCCATGCTGTGCCAAGGTCTGGAGCGGGAGCTGCATCTTGCAGAGGACAGCACAAAGCATTGGGCTCTTTTACATGTTAATGCTCTGATTTGCTGCAGAGATGAAGATGCTGCTGCCTAAACCTGTGCCTAAACTTTGCCAGGGTCGATGCTGGAGGTGTTTAAGGGATGGCTGGATGAGGCGCTGAGGGCCATGGTTTAGTGTTTGATAGGAATGGTTGGACTCGATGATCTGGTGGTCTTTTCCAACCTGGCGATTCTATGATTCTACAGTTCCTGGGTCTGTCAGCTGAGGAAGTACAGGGAGTAGGAGCTGGGTCTGGCTGTTAGTGATGAAAGGAAGCTGTCTTTTCCCCACAGCCTCATGGTCAAGGCACATTTCCCCAGCCTGTCGCCCCTGCTCCCATTCTGCCAGCACCCTCCATGGGTTTTTTTGGCAGTGCTGCTCTATGGGGACTGCCCAGACCTGCCCTCTCCACCCTGCAATGAGAACTCATCAAGCCACCCAACGGGGATGTCTCCTCTCCCAGCCCTGCTCCCCACCGGGAGCTGCAAAGCTGAACCTTCTCTTTGCTCCCTTCCAGCCCTGAAGTGCAGGACGGGTCCCATGGACATTGTGTTTGTGATCGACAGCTCCCGCAGCGTGCGCCCTTTCGAGTTTGAGATCATGCGGCAGTTCATGATGGACATCATCGGCAGCCTGGACGTGGGCCCCAACGCCACACGGGTTGGGGTGATCCAGTACTCCAGCCAGGTGCAGAACATCTTCTCCCTCAAGACCTTCTTCACGCGGGAGGACATGGAGAAGGCGATCAACAGCATCGTCCCGCTGTCCCAGGGCACTATGACGGGGCTGGCCATCCAGTATGCCATGAACGTGGCCTTCACCACACAGGAGGGTGCACGACCTCCGCACAAGAAGATCCCCCGTGTTGCCATCATCGTGACAGATGGGCGACCCCAGGATCGTGTCACCGAGGTGGCCACCCAGGCCCGGAATGCTGGCATCGAGATCTATGCCGTGGGCATCCAGCGGGCAGATATGAGCTCCCTGCGGGCCATGGCTTCGCCGCCGCTGGAGGAGCACGTCTTCCTGGTGGAGTCCTTTGAGCTCATCCAGCAGTTTGGGAAGCAGTTCCAGGACAAGCTCTGTGGTGGGTGAGAGCTGCGGCTGTGGGTGGCTTCAGCTAGAAGATGATTTTCACATGGGTGTTTGGGGTGGCTGCCTTTGCTAGGGGCAGCACTGGCAGGGAAGCAACTTCCCTGATGGGTGCTGGGACAGACAGCCTTCCCTCTTGGTCACCTTCCCTCTGCTGGTGTGGGATAAAGAGGGCTTCAAAAGCATTGCAACTAAGTACCCTTCTTCACCTCTGCCTGGAGCTCTGCCCCAAGCAAAGACATTGTGGCAGCAGTGACAGGAATATTGAAGAGTAGAAAATAGGGAGCTGGTGTCCCTGGATGTGATGGGGATGGGTGACACGTCCCAGAGCCATGTGCATGTTTTGATGTGGCTCTAGCAGGGTCTCCTCCCACGCAGACATGTGCAAGGCATCTGCTGCACACAAGTTTGTGTTTAATAAAACCCTGACCGTGTGGTGCTGCTCTGGAGGATCTGGCTGGTCTTGACTGGGAGTCAGGAGGCTGGTTGGCACCATGGCCACGCTGGCATTGGTCAGGAGCCTGCAGGCTGGAACCTGTCTGTTCCTCTTATGCTGGTAGGCTTTGCGGAGAGCTGGCACTGCAGTGGGTTAGTGAGCCCTTGTTCACACTCTCCAGTCCCTGTCAAAGGGCAGAAGGCAGCTGCCAGGGTCTCTCGGGCAGTTTCACAGCCAGGGGCAGGTGCCTGCCCGACTGTTAATGCCGTGCGTGGGGAGCCCTTGCTTAGGGGGGGGTCTAGGGCTGACTAGATGTTGTCCCCAGGGCATTGATGTGCTCCCATGCTTGATTCCTTTGCTTAAAACGCCCTGCCCATCACCTGCCTGCCCTGCTGCCTGCTTCCCAGCCAGCTCTGCGGGTTGATGGCCACATGGAAATACAGACCTGGCTCCTTTGGCATGTTCTGGCTGAGCTCAAGCTGCCACTTAATCAGCTCAAGCTATCAAGGGTGTCAATTAATACTGAGCATTGATTTAGTGGGGTAGAGCTGAAGCAGTTCAGAAATTTGCCCCCTGCAGTGTGCGTGTGTGTACACCAGAAAACAGCCGGGTGAGCACTGGGAATGGGAGGGCCAGGGCTGTGCGAGTCATCCTGGTGACCTTCGGCTGCAGGGACAGGGCACATCCTGGAGCTGAGGGTCCCTGTGCATCCAGCCTGCCTGCAGGCTGCTCTGATGCCCTCTCTGTCTTGCAGCGGTGGACGTGTGCACGGCTCAGCAGCACGGCTGCCAGCACAGCTGTGTCAGCACCCCCGGCTCCTTCTACTGTGAATGCAACCCAGGCTACGGGCTCAACGTGGACGGAAAGACCTGTTCCCGTAAAAACTGTTTTTTTAATCCTAACACTTACAGACAGCTTGTAGCTACAGGTCTCACATAGGGAAGCTGAAAGGTAGCAGAGGATCCCATGGGTCCAGCAGCAATCTGGGTGCTCTGCTTACCAGGCACGCTGCCTCCTGGGTCTGTAACAATTGTGAACACTCAGCTTTGCTAAATTCTAGTCACCTCTCTGGAATGGGACACATGGGGCTCATGGGGGCACAACTGACTGCCTGTCACTTGATGGGGGCTCTGGGCGGTGGGTCCCAGGGGATGCACGTCCCAGCTGCCAAAGCGCAGAGTATTTTGGCCCTGCATGTGAGTGCAAAGATGTATTATTTGGTCTCTCCACCATCCTAGGACTTTTCCTTCTTGTCTCATGGTACTGGGAGCTGCTTCAAAGCCCTGAAGCAGCTGCTCAGCTGCCCTGGTGAGGCTGTGACAGGAGGGTGACGGGTGTCCTGTTCCCCTGTAGCCATCGATGCTTGTGCAGATGGGAGACACGGCTGTCAGCACCAGTGTGTCAGCACTCGTGGGTCGTACTTGTGCCGGTGCCATGCAGGTTACTACCTCAACCAGGACAAGAAGAGTTGCTCTAGTAAGTGTCCTTCTCCCTTCGTGTCCCTCCTTCATTTTCCTCTTGCTCTCCATCTTTTCTTTTTTGTGTTTCTCTTTCATAGAATCATAGAATAGCCAGGTTGGAAGAGACCCACCAGATCATTGAGTCCAACCATTCCTATCAAACACTAAACATGTTCCTTAGCACTTCGTCCACCTGTGCCTTGAACATCTCCAGGGAAGGTGACTCAACCACCTCCCTGGGCAGCCTCTGCTAGTGCCCAATGACCCTTTCTGTGCTTGAGGCCATTCCCTCTCGTCCTGTCCTCTGTCCCGTGGGAGAAGAGCCCAGCTCCCTCCTCTCCTCAACCTCCTTTCAGGTAGTTGTAGAGAGCAACGAGGTCTCCCCTCAGCCTCCTCTTCTCCAGGATAAACACCCCCAGCTCTCTCAGCCGTTCCTCATGGGGCCTGTTCTTCAGCCCCTTCACCAGCTTCGTTGCTCTTCTCTGGACTCACTCCAGAGCCTCAACATCCTTTCTGCCCATCCCTCTCCTTCTTTCACCAGTGATTGATTACTGCAGCTTCAGAAACCACAGCTGCCAGCACGAGTGTGTGAGCATCCCCAATGGGCACTACTGCCGCTGCCGCAGCGGGTTCACCCTGCAGCCCGACAGCAGGTCCTGCAGAGGTATGTCCTGCCACCGCACGTGGCATAGGCTGCGGCATAAAACACATACCCTGACGAGGCAACCCTGCCTGGATAGGGGTAACCCTGTGTCCTTGGCTTGTCTTTCAGCCACTGATCTCTGCAATGGAGTGGATCATGGCTGTGAGTTCAAGTGTGTGAGCACGGAGGGTTCCTTCTACTGCGTGTGCCCCGAGGGTCAGCACCTCCAGGCTGATGGCAAGACATGCAGTAGTAAGTACTGGGATGCAGCTTTTGGCATCCTCCTTATCTGGGCTTCTGGCAATAGGTTACCTGAAACTAGGCTGGGATTCTAAGTAGAACTTTATCTGGCCTTGGTGGGGTCACCCTGACTGCTGCGGGAATGGATGCGGGTTTGTGTCCTCAGAGGTATGGCCCAGAAGATGTGACAGGAGCTTTAAGGAAAGGTACAGGAAAAGGGAGACCTAGGAAAGACCTTAGAATCATAGAATCACCAGGTTGGAAGAAACCCACTGGATCATCGAGTCCAACCATTCCTATCAAACACTAAACCATGACCCTTAGCACCTCGTCCACCCGTCCCTTAAACACCTCCAGGGAAGGTGAATCAATCACCTCCCTGGGCAGCCTCTGACAGTGCCCAACGACCCTTTCTGTGAAAAGCTTTTTCCTAATGTCCAGCCTGAACCTCCCCTGGTGGAGCTTGAGGTCATTCCCTCTTGTCCTGTCCCCTGTCACTTGGGAGAAGAGCCCAGCACCCTCCTTTCCACAACCTCCTTTTCTGGTAGTTGGAGAGAGCAATGAGGTCTCCCCTCAGCCTCCTCTTCTCCAGGCTAAACACCCCCCAGCTCTCTCAGTCGCTCCTCATAAGACTTGTTCTCCAGCCCCTTCACCAGCTTCGTTACTCTTCTCTGGACTCGCTCCAGAGCCTCAACGTCCTTCTTGTGGTGAGGGGCCCAGAACTGAACACAGGATTTGAGGAGTGGTCTCACCAGTGCTGAGTCCAGAGGGAGAATAACCTCCCTGGACCTGCTGGTCACACTGTTTCTGATCCAAGCCAAGATGCAATTGGCCTTCTTGGCCACCTGGGCCACTGCTGGCTTGTGTTCAGTCGCTGTCAACCAACACCCTGAGGTCTTTCTCCTCCAGGGGACACTGCCATGGAGGTGGAGGGTTTTGGGCTGAGTCCCTTGAGCGTGCTTGGTCCTGCTTCCTGGTCTCACCCCAACCGCAGTTCCGGAGAGTCTGCATGATGTCCTGGAGCTCAGCAGGTCTGCCCCTTGGGCATCTTCATTCTGATGGTCCTTTCTCACCTTCCCCTTGTGCTATAGAATGCGGAGCTGGGCACATTGACCTGGTGATGGTGATCGATGGCTCCAAGAGCGTCCGGCCCCAAAACTTTGAGCTGGTGAAACAGTTTGTGAACCGCATTGTGGACCTGCTGGAGGTGTCTCCCCATGGCACACGGGTAGGGCTGGTGCAGTACTCCAGCCGTGTCCGCACTGAGTTCCCCCTCAACAAGTACCACAGCGCGGATGAGATCAAGAAGGCAGTGATGGAGGTGGAGTACATGGAGAAAGGCACCATGACTGGTCTTGCCCTCAAGCACATGGTGGAGCACAGCTTCTCTGAGCTGGAAGGTGCCAGACCTCTCTCCCACAACATCCCCAGAATTGGCCTTGTCTTCACGGATGGGCGCTCCCAGGATGACATCTCTGAATGGGCCAGGAGAGCAAAGGAATCAGGTGCGGAGGGCTGGAATATCTTGCAGTGCTCCGGGCTTCCTGGGATGGTTCCTTGGGGTGGCTGGCTCTGGGGAATGCTGCAGGGCCCAGGTCCACAGGGGCAGATGTGACTCTGCTGTGGTCACAGGGTGCTCTGAGCAGCATCATAGAATCACCAGGTTGGGAAAGACCCACCGGATCATCGAGTCCAGCCATTCCTATCAATCACTAAACCATGTCCCTCAGCACCTTGTCCACCTGTCCCTTAAACACCTCCAGGGAAGGTGAATCAACCCCCTCCCTGGGCAGCCTCTGACAGTGCCCAATGACCCTTTCTATGAAAAATTTTTCCTAATGTTCAGCCTAAACCTCCCCTGGTGGAGCTTGAGGTCATTCCCTCTCATCCTCTCCCCTGTGACTTAGGAGAAGAGCCCAGCACCCTCCTCTCCACAACTTCCTTTTATGTAGTTGTAGAGAGAGCAATGAGGTCTCCTCTCTGTCTCTTCTTCTCCAGCCTAAACAACCCCATTTAACACACATAAACAGCATCCTGCATCGCAGTGGTACTGCCTGCTCTTGCCCATCCTTCTCAAATTCCTGCTGCGTGTTTGGGAAACCCAGGAGAAATCCTGCACCCTTAGTTTTGCTCCCTGTGGGCCTGGGGCTGCTTAGTGCAGGGTGCCCAGCATGGTACTCAAGATGTATTGTTGCCATGCAGGGATTGTCATGTTTGCCGTGGGTGTCGGCAAGGCTGTGGAAGAGGAGCTCAGAGCAATTGCTTCTGAGCCAGTGGAGCAGCACTACTTCTACTCAGCAGACTTCACTACCTTGACCCACCTGGTGGAGAACTTCAAGTTGAACATGTGCCCAGGTGGGTGCCCCTGGCTACAGCAGGAGGCTCAGCCCCAAGCCGAGGGGAGCCCCTTTTTCCCCACAGAGCCAGTGGGGTAGTTTGTGTGTCTGTCACACTGTGCCTACTACCGCAGGGCTGAGCTGGGCTGGTATGAGCCTCAGCTGTCTCAGACTATTGTGTGTGTGGAGATGGGTCTAGGGGAGGGATTTGGAAGAGGAGAAAATGCAATTAATGGGGTTTAAAACAGAAGTATGAATGTGAGCATCCACTCCAGGGCTACTGCATGAGCAGAGGCTGTGGCAGAGGGATGCTCCCCTAGGTTCAAAGATGACCTGTCTCCTCATCCAGACCTGCATTGCTGCTGGGCGCATGAGGACCACACTGGGTTACTGTGAGGGTCTCCCTGCCCTGGGGCTCCCCAGTGCCCTTGAGACCCCTGCAGGGCTGCAGACGTGGGGTCAGTGTGCCCCCTGCCACCCTGGCTTGAAGGAGAAATGAAGCTAAGCCCTGGGTGTCCTTGGCATGCTGTGACTGCAGCTCTGTGGGATACCTGCTGGGATGCTTGGGCAGGGATGCAATCTTGCAAAAAGGAGCAAGGCTGGAAAAAGAGAGGAAAAGGAGGGGGAGAGATGGTCACTGTAGGGGCAAGGGACCTGTGTTGTGTGGGAGCAGGGGAGAGCCAGGCACTGTGGGGCTGTGGCTCTGACTGCACCCAAACCCCCATGGTCACAGAGGAGGGCAAAGGCGAGACAGAGATCCGCAGCCCGTGCGAGTGCGAGGTGCTGGTGCAGTTCCAGACGAACACCGTGGCCATCCTGCAGAGCCTGACCGAGAAGAATATCCTTTGGGGTGATGCCTGGTCTTGCTGGGGTGCGGGGCAGCCTTGGGACAGGCTGTACGCAGGGAAAGAAGGGTTGGATAAATGGGAGGTGGGAAAGTTTTAGGCTCCTTCAAGGGGAAAACACAATTTGCCCACCAGACCATCTGGCTCACGCTGTTTCCTTAGCATGTTCACTTGCTCAGATGACAGCCAGACTCGAAGACTTGGAAAAGCAGATCGCTGACAAGAAGTGATCCTTGCAAAGAACTGCAGTGCTCGGATGGGGCACGGAGACATACAGTAGCTACATGGCATTGTTATTGCTAGGTTATTGTAAAGCATCAGTGTTTGCTCTTGTATTACAAAATCCCAAGGGGGATGTGGAGTGTATTTAAAAAAGAAGAAAAATGCTAAAAAAAAAAAAACCCCGAAAAAGGTTTTCAGCCTTTGCTGTTGCCTCTGGACTGGCAAGTCTGGGATGAGGTGGAATGACTGCATGGGCAGGCTGGGCTTTGAACACGGAGAAGTGACCCCCAGCCTTTTCCCAAAGCAGCTGGGATGAACCAGCCCCTGCAAGAGAAAAAACCTACAGTGCTCCCACCTGAGAGCTTCTGCTCTCGGCACCTGCTGCCAAGCAGTGGGGTAGGGAGAGCTAGATGCTGTGAGCAGGGCACAGAGATGTGTGGTGCCTGGGTATGCACCCAGGGGAAAGGGGGAAGCAGGAATCAGCAGATCCTCTTGCCCTGATTTGAGCAGAATTGTTTGAGACCTGGTCATTATCTTGTTTGTTCTTTTATCACATAGCAAAATGCTAATAATTCTTTCTATAAATACCTATGAGTGTGTGTGTATATATATATATATATATATATATATTATATTTCATTCTGAGAGCAGATTAGTGCTATTTTTAAACACTTTTTTTATATAAAGAAATTTCTATCCTGACAATAAATACTCTGAAGATTTGTATGACATGTGCTTCTCATTTTGGCTGGGCTGTGGGGCCAGAGAGGCAACTCTGTGTCAGCATAGGGGGCTCTGGCTTCTGCAAAGACCCTCTGCCCCCAGGCTCTGAAAAAACTTTGGGAAAATCCTTGCTGTGTGGGCACCTCAGGGTGCTGCAGATCCAGCCTCAGCTGGATGCTGTGCCACCCACCCTCTCCAGGGTTTGCTTTGGAGCTGTGCTTGTTGGAGCATGGGGAACTCAACACCTGCCCTGGGGGTGTATAGATGTGCCAGGTCAGTGGTGCAGGGCCACTTGCACCCAGAGGGGACACAGGCCTGGTGCTGGGACATATCTGCCTGGGGCAGGAGAACCACCGACCTCCCTGGCTGGCTGCACAGGGAGTGATGGTGAGGCAGCTCAGCACTTTCTCCTGCAGATGCATAGGATAGAGGCGGCTTTTTAAATCACAGAAGCCCAGCTTGGTATAGCCTCTGTGTCCCACATCCCAGGGAAATGGAGGTCTCCACTCGGTCCCACCTCCTGCTGCTCAGTCAGGACAGTGACAGGTTATTGGCAGAATCCTTAATGTGTTCACCTTGTGTGCTGCTTCTGTATCTGGGAGGTGAGAGCAAAATGGGACTGAGTGAAGCTATTTCTTTTGAACTAGCACTTCATGTAGGAGGGATTTGTGTGCCCAGGGGGCTCATGGGGCTGTGCAGGGTGCTGGGTAGTCCTAGGGCTGAAAAGAGGAGGAGAGTTGCAGCCTCGGGATTCACACTTACCTGAGCACAGATCCCTTTCCCCCAGGATGGTGTTAGTGGATCCAGCACCCACCTTGGCCAATTTGCTTTGCAGAGTCTGGGTGTTTCTGCTGCCATGAATATTCCTGGTGGGTTTATAGGGCACTTTCAGGGCTCGCTGAGGGGGCCACATCCTGCTGATCCCACTTCCAGGAGTGGTTTTCTCCATGGGACTCATGTCCTAGGGGATGTGAGCTGGGATGTGGTGAGGTTTTGTTTGCTTGAGGCTGGAATTTGAAGCAGAGGAGCATGAGGTTGGAGGAAGTCCTGGGCTGGGTGTCCCCTTGCTGGTGCTGCACTGGGGAGAAGAGCTGAAAAGCACTCAGATATTCGCTTTAGGAGGTGAAGAGTAGCTTTTACCACATGCAATCAAAAGCAGTGGTTCCCTAGCTCAGCATGAGGGGTTGATGGCTTTTGAGCAGGGATCTTGTCCTGGTTTGCATAAACTAGGGCAGTCGTAGCTTCATTATATCTGTTTGCTGGGCTGGCAAATGAAGAACTGCCAATTATTAGCTCTGTGCCCACTCCAGCAGGCAGCCCTCTATTAACAGAACAGTTTGGATCAGAAGGAACCTTAAAGACCATCCAATTCCAACCTCTTCCAGGGGCAAAGACGCCTCCCCCTGAATCAGGCTGCTCAAAGCTTCCTCCAGCCTGGCTTTGATCACCTTCAGGGATGAGGCAGTCACAACTTCCCTGGGTAACCTGTGCCAGTGCCTCACCACCCTCACAGTAAAGAATTTCTTCCCAATATCTCATCTAAATCATAGAACAACCAGGTTGGAAGAGACCCATCGGATCATCAAGTTCAACCATTCCTATCAAACACTAAACCATGTCCCTCAGCACCTCATCTACCCGACCCTTAAATGCCTCCAGGGAAGGTGAATCAACCACCTCCCTGGGCAGCCTATTCCAATGCCCAATGACACTCTGTGTGAAAAACTTCCTCCTAATCTCCAGCCTAAATCTCCCCTGGCGGAGCTTGAGGCCATGCCCTCTTGTCCTGTCACTTGGGAGAAGAGCCCAACTCCCTCTTCTCTACAACCTCCTTTCAGGTAGTTGTAGAGAATAATGAGGTCTCCTCTCAGCTTCCTCTTCTCCAGGTTAAACAACCCCAGCTCTCTCAGCCATTCCTCATAGGGTCTGTTTTCCAGCCCCTTCACCAGCTTCGTTGCTCTTCTCTGGACTTGCTCCAGAGCCTCAACATCCTTCTTGTGCTGAGGGGCCCACAACTGAACACAGGATTCAAGGAGCGGCCTCACCAGTGCTGAGTACAGAGGAAGAATAATCTCCCTGGCCCTGCTGGTCACACCATTTCTGATACAAGCCAGGATGCCATTGGCCTTCTTGGCCTCCTGGGCACACTGCTGGCTCATGTTCAGTCAGCTGTCGACCAACACCCCCAGGTCCCTCTCCTCCTGGCAGTTTTCCAATCTCCCCTCTTTCATCTCAATCCCCATATCCCACCTATCCCTCATCCTTCCCACCTACCCCACAGCCCAGCAGGTGCTTTAGGAAGGTGTTTATAGTCACAAGCCACATCCAAGCCCCTATCGATAGGGAGCACGGTGACCAACAAGCCACAGGAGTGTTGTGCAACCCTGAAATAGCGGTTGGGACTTCCTCACTCTGCATGCAGCTCCCTAAAAACCCATGGGAACAGAATCACAGAACAACCAGGTTGGAAGGGACCCATCGGATCTTCTAGTCCAACCATTCCTATCTAACACTAAACCAAGTCCCTCAAGACCTCATCCACCCGTGCCTTAAACACCTCCAGGGAAGGGGAACTGAAGGGAAAACTCAGAAAAGGAAGGAGGGAGAGGAAGCAAGGAGCTGCGTTTGGGATTAATAACAGGCTTGATCAGAGCAGATAACAGCACACCCTGCAGGCATCATTAAGCCTGCCTTGGCCTCCTGTAATTTTGGCAAATATCAAGGGTAGTTGTAGACAGAGTGGAGCTAGACTGGCAGCAAGACAAAGGCTCAGTGAGGGCTGGCAGCACACTGTGGCCTCGGGAATGGCAGAGCGTTGGTGGGGAGGTGCGAGAGGGAGAGCAGCAGGAGCTGGGCACTGCCTGAGGTGGGATTATCAGGAAAGCATCCCCACGACAGGCTGCGGGGTAGCGTCTGGAGCAGGGCTACGTGATCCTGCAGGGCCTCACTAGTGGCTTTTCACTAGATGGCACCAGACACCACCACTCAAGAGGGTGTAATGGGATGGGGGCAGCCCTCCTCTGGTCTCCCAGAGGTGGGGGACCCAGTCTGGGGGCAAGCAGAGCATCCTCAAGCCACAATCAGGGGTTGGATGGTCAGAGCCTGGCATCAGACTGAAAGCACTGCATCACCTGGTAAGGGACAGGGGCTGCTTTGCAGGGTGCAAGGGCTCCTTTGGGTGCTTTATGCACCTCACTAAAACTGGAGCTTGGCTATAGTCAAGCCCCGAGCTGGAGGGGCTGCTGACCTCCCACCTTGCCACCCCTGCAGAAAACCAACTAGAGAGCCCTGGCCTGGCTGGGAAATTGCAGCATCAGCAGCCAGAATCATAGAATCACAGAACAACCAGGTTGGAAGAGACCCATCGGATCATCGAGTCCAACCATTCCTGTCAAACACTAAACCAAGTCCCTCAAGACCTCATCCACCCATCCCTTAAACACCTCCAGGGAAGGCAAATCAACCACCTCCCTGGGCAGCCTATTCCAATGCCCAATGACCCTGAATCCTCAGCGTTGCACAGCTCAGACCTCGCTGCTTGGGGAAAAGCCTCACAAAGCGCTCCACAGGCAGAAGAGTGTGAGCAGTGTGGGCTGTGGATGGCTCTTCTGCAGGAGCCTAGGGCAATGGTGCTGCAGATGTGGCAGAGGGCAACACAGAGACTGCAGGTGGCCTTGTGAACAGGAGTGCCATGGTCTGGGTTATTCCATGGTAATTCACAATAGAAGCGGATTTTAGACCTCTTCCCTATGGACTTGTTATAGATAAAGCACTATCCAAAGTCCTTGACATGGAGAACAGACTGGAGAACAGGCCCTATGAGGAGTTGCTGAGAGAGCTGGGGGTGTTTAGCCTGGAGAAGAGGAGGCTGAGAGGAGACCTCATTGATTTCTACAACTACCTGAAAGGAGGTTGTAGAGAGGAGGGAGCTGGGCTCTTCTCCCAAGTGTCAGGGGACAGGACAAGAGGGAATGGCCTCAAGCTCCGCCAGGGGAGATTTAGGCTAGAGATTAGGAGGAAGTTTTTCATGGAAAGGGGCATTGGAATAGGCTGCCCAGGGAGGTGGTTGATTCACCTTCCCTGGAGGTGTTTTAAGGGACGGGTAGATGAGGTGCTGAGGGACATGGTTTAGTGTTTGATAGGAATGGTTGGACTTGATGATCGGATGGGTCTCTTCCAACCTGGTTGTTCTATGATTCTATGATTTCTTTTCCCCCAGCTTCTCTACAGCTGAATCCAAGCCTTGATCCTTGTTTTTTCCTCTCCTGTCTCAAGGGTACAGTCCCAAGCACCACCCTAGCTGGATCCTGGCAGAGCACAGCACTGTTCTCTCCAGCCCCCACAGCTGCTGGATGCCAAAGGACTGCTTAAAACTTAATCCAATGCTTGTATTTCTTATTAAAAGTGCTAAATCGTTTGTGCACAGCCCAGAAAGTCTATTTGGATTGGCCAAATTCTCCCCTGGTTATTTGATAAATGACTTTACAAAGAGAAAAATGCAGCCTCAGAATCATTACGGATATGGGACAATAATTAACAGGCATCTAGTGACTTAAGATCCAGTTAATATGGCACATTAAGGCATAAGAAGGGGAGTCTGAGCAGGAATAAGGAGATGTCCACCATGCCCTGGGTGAAAACAGGAGGTTCCAGGGGCTGTGTGGAGCATGTAGGGGTAATACCTGGACTTTTGCTGCTCCTTGTCCTGCCTGGTTGAAAAATCAAGGGCTGCCTGAGCCTGCCCTTTGCACAAGCACAGGATGTTTGGCTGTGGGATGCCTTCACTCTGCCCCAGCACCTCTTCCCAGCACAGCCCAGGTGTCTGCCAGCCCCAGAAATCCCAAGGAAAGGCTTCAGGAACTGGTTACATAAGGAGAGGAGTACACTGACCCACTGGTGGGAAATGAAGTAATTTCCCATTGCCCAAGAGCACCTAAAGAGAACAGATTTGCGCAGAGCAGAGAGGGGGGTACAACCTCCTTGTGAAGGAGAAAATAGAGGCTTGAAGGTTGATGAGGTTTTTGCCATGTGAGCAAGGACTACGGCCCCTGAGCTCCACAGCCATCAAAGGGTTAGGATTCAGTCGTGCAGCCCTTGAGCTGCATAGGGACTTTTAGCTGATGATAAAGCAAATATCCTTGGTTTGTGGGTCCACATGGAAACAGGATTCTGAGGGAAACCCAGGTAAGGGACCCCTAGAAGGGAACACGGTATGGTCACCATGATGGTGTCTCCTGAAGAAGTGTGCCTGCCCAGGAGAAAGCAGCTCCATCACCTCCAACTTGGGGAACGATGGCCTAGGCCATCTCCCCATGGCTTGTCCCTCAACCCAAGCTGCGGCTGTAGGAGACAGTTATTCCATTGCACAACTGTGTTTTGAGCAACTGAACAATCCCATTTGTATCTTATGCAAAAAGCTTCCAGAAAACACAGTGCAACAGTGGAGGAAAAAGGTACAAACATTAGCACACGCCCAGCCCAGGTCCCCACCCCTGTCCTCCCCAAGAGTTTAAATGTCAGCAACCCCCCAGCTCACCATACCTGCACCTCTCAGAGACACATCGGCATGAAGTCAGTGGCTGCACTTCTCCTGGTGGGGATGTTCATTCTCTGGACAGAGCTGCCAACAGGTATGAGAAGTCCTAGGATACGTTACAGAGAGGAAAAACACACAAGTAGGGAAGGAGCGGTGTTTGGATTGGGGAACCACTTGCATGAGAGAGGAAAGGGAAGGGGTTTTTGCTGTAGAGGGTTACTCCCCAGGGCCCCTCAGCTGCCAGCAGCCTGGAGCAAACAGCTCCCTCCTCTTGCAGGCAGCACCTGGTCCTGCCCACGCATCCGCTTCACTTGTGCGAGACCCAATCCTCCTAATGAGTGTGACTTCAGACGACCGTGTCCGCCATCCCAGAAGTGCTGCCCATCCTCCTGCGGGCTGAGATGCATCTGGCGCCCAGAGTTCCTCCCCAACTCCCACGGTAGGGTCCGGGGAGCCCCTCCTGCACCCATCAACTTGTGTAACAGACAGAGGGAGAGACAGTGACTCTGGGCAGGGAGCTGTGTCCAGCTTCCAGCCTCCTACTGTCAGGCTGGGGGAGTGATTGATGGCCAGGCAGGTGAGCTGCGGTTATGCTGAGTGCCAAACCCCAAACATTGCTTTCTCTCCCTTTCCTCAGTGTGAGCTCCCACACCTCTGCCAAGTCTTGTCCTGCCCAGTGCCATCTCCCAGGATGATGGGAACAGCCACTAGCCCACACTCGGAAAACAGCTTGGCTCCAGGATGGCCTTGATGACAGCTGCTGCAGGATTACCTGCGTATGCTCTTCTGCTTCCCCACTGCAAATAAAAGAGCTTGTCCTAGGGATGCTCACGATATGCAATGCATTTCCCCACCTCCTCCTGCCTCTCTCCAGGCTCATCCTGGCACATGCTCCCACTACTGCTTTCACCCCTAAATTTCTGTCTGTGGAAGAAGATGAAAACCATCCATCTGCACAGCCAGAGTGTGATTAGGGGCTGGCTTGGAGGGTAAAACCTATCCAGAGGCATACAAACCCCAGGAGGAGAGGGCAATGGGAAAGGGCTGGAGCAAAGAATGATAGGGTGCTTTAGGGGGTGCTGCTGGCAGGCTGTGAGGAGCCCTGGAGAAGAGGGTGTCCTCCCAGGAACTCCCTGAGGAAGACAGAGCTGTGGGAGGGTGTCACGGTTTAGCCTCAGCTCAGCTAGATTGGCAGCTGAATGTGAGCAGTCGTGCCCTTCTTCCTCACCCCAGGGAAAGGGGAGCAAGAGAAGGACTTGCAGGTTGGAAACTAAACCAGCTTTATTGAATCATAGAATCACCAGGTTGGAAAAGAATAATAAGGTAAACACTATTAATAATGAAATAAAATATATACAATTGTCACTCCTCCCCCCCCACCCCCCCCCCCCGGTGACTATGTCACCACAGATGCTGCAGAACATGCATGGAAAAGGGGTCCCAGGCTGGACTTGGGAAATGGATTCAGGCACACATGGATCCAGGTTCAGGGCAAAAAGACACAAGGTCCTCACTGGACATCAGCCATCAAAGAAGAGAGTTTGACCCTTGTGATCCCTTAGTCTTCTACAGAGTATGACATATGGGATCAAACACTCCATTTCCCTGTCTGAAAGCTTCTGAGTCAAGGCTGGGAGGAGCATCTGCTGGAGAACCTTCATCCACGGTCACCCCCATGGAGGGACTAGAGTGAGGGACGTAAAGACATAGAAATTATTCAGTGACTGAGAGGGAAAGGGTCTTGCAGTAAAAGACCACCTCTCTGCCAAGGAAGGGCAGAGATAACTGGAGAGCTCGTACAGTTCCAGGGGAGGCTGGAAACACCAGGTGTATCTGGCAGGGACAGGCAGAACAAGGGCTGGAAGCTCATCAGCCAAAGTGCATGTAGAATCAGACATTGCTTCTGACCAAGAGAGTGTCCTGCTGATGGGAAAGTGTCTCTGCCACCCTTGCACCAACACACTGCTGAGAAGGAAACACTGTGGGATGGCAGAGCCCCAGTGCTCCCTGACCATCCCCACAGCAGCCAAGGGCAAAGAAGCACAATTACACCTCCCGCCAGTTATTAGTCACAGATCAGAGCCCTCCCTCCTCCATCAGGACCAGCTATTATCAGCTATTAAGCAGGCATTTCCATGCAGACGGCTAATTTGATAATGCTGCAATTATCTTGGTTTGTTAACAAGATTAAATTGGTAATTGGTTTAATTAAACACAGAAAGCTCCAGGCATGGTGTGCCTCTCAGCTGGCAGAACTCATGGCCCGGCACAGCCCAATGTGCACTATGCAGTGGCTCCTCCATTGAGACAAGGGCGAGGCAGCCACCCAGGAGGGGTTCATCCTCCCCAAACTGCACCCTGGGGGCTCCGGATATGGAGAAGTCCCACCTCCTGCCCTGAGGCAGAGACAGCTGTGCCCATGTCACTGCTGTCACCCAGCTGCTGGCCCAGGCAGGTGGGAGGAGGCTGCTGTGGGGACCAGAGGAGGCTGCTATGGGCACATCTGGTCCTGCTGTATTCTGTTTGGGAGCACTGCAAGCTAGAAATCCCCAAGGAAATGCAGAAGGTATGTATATCCACCTGCAGCTGCCTTAAATCTTCCCCGTCCTCTCCCCAGGCACAGGTCCCTACCTCCTCGCACAGCATTTCCAGTAACACCCAGTTCCCATCACCATGGATTAGCGTCACCCCCCACGCAGCTGGCACCCACCTGGGAGGAGCTGAGCAGCGCACCAGAGCGTGCACAGGGAAGGATGACAGAAAGCTCCTGGCAGCACGATTTGACTGAAAAGCCTTTGCATTTGGATCTCTAGGGAGGAAGGGAATTCCCCTCCACATCCTAGTTATGTACTAAGACGACAGCAGGAAAAGCAGCGAGTCCTATGCCAGAGAGGAATCATTTCCATGCTGGGTATTCCCATGTCATCCGCTTTGCCAGGCCTGGAGCTGCCTAGAGACAGAGAGGTTAGTTTTCCATGCCTGGAAGCTGACCACAACACCAGACTCAATGCTGTGGAACCTTCTCCCGGGATATGCTGCTGGGAATACAGGTAAAAGCTGCAGCCAAGGACCCAGCACTGGGCTAGCAAGCATCCATCACGGCACATCACAGCAGGGGCAACATCACAGGACTGTACAGCTCCTTCTGCATACAGGAAGCCTGGTTCACATTGGGTTTTGGTCCAGTCACTCTTGGACCAGTCCTGAAGGAAGCATTCAGCCCTCCTGTGATCCAGAGCAGCTCCCTGAGGAGCCAACAGCATCATGGTGACAGTCCCATGGCTCTCCCTCAGACAGAGAGGGCAAAAAAAGTCTCACCCACAAGCCTCATGTACACGTCAACATCTTTTTAATATTTTCCAGGAGCTTTCTCCCTACATATTTCATGCTCTGGCTCCGGAGACGGGGTGATCGGGGTCTGAATACAAAACAGTTTGGTGCTCAAGAGTGATACGAGACCTTTTCAAGAGATGATTCAAACCAGCCTAATAAGAATTACTACAGGCTTGAAAACCTTTGAAAAGGGAGAGTTATTTAACTAGCCTGGCCCCGGAGTGGGAAGCTACGGCTCCAGCAGGATGCAGCACTCGCATCAGATCCAGAGGAGAAAATACCCCAGGCTGAGCAGAGCCACTCAGCAGCATCTCTGCCTATAGTTGGGGGCAATGTGTGGTCCTCGGCCTCATCTCTGCAGAAAAGCAGCAGTATTTCAGGTGGGAAAAATGAGTCAATACAATTCTGCTCCCCACCATTAAAAAGAAATATATATACGCACAGCTCTGCAGAGAATACATCATCCTCGCACTGCTAGAGGTCAGCAGCTGTATGAGTTCACTCTGTGCTTTCTTCTGTGGGGGTGATTATTTGTACAAACTCTGCTCCTCACCTGGACCAAGGTACCCTCCAGCTGCAGGGAGAGGGTGGTCAGGGCCAGAGCTGGCTCACGTCCCCTGATCCCCCTCCAGCATTTTCTTTTTGAAGAGAAAGAGCTGCTTTTTCCCTGCTCTGAAGCCTTGCCATGAATAAGATGCACATATAATCCTACCCAGCACCACCCCCTCCCAAACATGGTGAAGAGAAACTCATGGTATCAGCTCCCACTGCACAGCAAGGGCAGAGAAGGAGCCAGGTCCCATGCTGGCATGGCAGAGGAAGACTGCTGCTGTCGCCAGGAAGCTTTAAAGACAACCAAGGTGGAAACTGTCTCTTCTGCCTGGCTCTAGCAAACCAACTCAGCACTGCACCCAGCCCCCTGAAGGGCAAGGAAAACCAGAGCAGAAGAGTCTAGCAGAGGACGGGACTATGGCCCCAGGGATGCCAGAGCAGCCCCCTGCAATTTCTCTCCTGCCCAAAGCGCTGCCAAGCCTCACAAGCAGCTTGTGACAAGGTCCTTCAACCTGGCACAGAAGCCACATTCTCCACGATGGCCAAGAGGCAGCAAACCTGTGCCCTGCTCAGCTGAGCCACTTGGCTCCATCCCCTCCTTCATCCCACCAGGAATCCTCAACGGACTGCTCGCTCCTGTGACTGCACAAGGTTGCACACCCAGGAAACCTGCCAGAGGCTGATAAGGCTTCCCTCAGCCCAGGAACCAAAAGGGAAGGATGTCAAACCAACCCCAAGGCACTGGCAGCATCCTGTAGCTGGGGGAGGTCCCTGCATGCTAGCACTACCTTGTCCCTACACAGAGAAAGCACAGAGGAGACAGAAACCTCTTTCCTCTGCATGACAGCACACGTGAGAGCTCAGCAGGAGGCAGGCAGGGGTGCAGGCTCCCTCTCCCACACTCTCTCTGCAACCCAAGCCTTCAGTTCCAGGGCCAGACCCACAGTCCATCAGACAGGCTGCTGTCTGCGCTCAGCCCAGCACCTGCGATGTTACACAAACACCTGCTCTGGCAAAGCACTTCAAGCCTCATATGAAGCAGTACACAGAGAAGAAAGCACCAGAAGCGAGCAAAGCACCTCCCATCGGTGCCTGCCCTGCACACACCCCAGGCTGTGGCACAGCTCCTAATTCATGGCTTACACATGTGCTCTGAGCAAGGTCAGGGTCATAAACTCACCATCACCCCCAAATCCACCAGCACAGGCACCAGAGTACCTGCACACACCCTTCTAAATGGGACTACTCACCTGCAGAGAAACCCTCCCAGTTGAAAGCAGCACCTCCCCACAATAAATAAATAAAGCAAAGGAGGCGGGTGGGCTATTTATGCTGTAGGGCAGCCCAGATGAGCTCCTGCCACACCCAGCTCCAGCTGCAGCAGGAAAGCCCTTTCCCAGCTCCTTCGGGTCCGGGCACCAGCTTCGCCTTAGTGCCAGTAGCATCGCACGAGGGAATTCCTGCCTTTCCAGCCCTGCCTGCACCAAGGCGCACACAGATGCTCCTTTGCACGACAACTATGTAGGTTAATAACATGCAACGCGATTGCAAGTCACAGGGAACCGCAAAGCTATGTCAATATTTAGCTTTTACACATTTGGCTAATTAGAGAGCAACCCGCGATTCTCTCCAAAGGAGGCACGGCTGCTTCACCCCTCTCCCTCCCCTTCTGTACGTTCCCAGTTCAGATGGGATAAACGTCAGCTTATTATTTCTGGAGTTCTCTGTTCACAAACGGTCTGTCCCAAAATGCTGTTCCCAGGCACTGGATGTCAGAAATGATTATACTAAATAAAGCCTCATGAATGATTCATGAACCTGAGTTTCACATTAGTCAGGGACAGATGGGCAGAAGCAGCCCGGCATCGCAGGCCGCTGCTTCGTCTTCTTGCGCAGACAGGCAGAGGGAGAGGTTTGGACCTTCAAGGCACGAAGCAAAGCAATGGTGCAAATCAGAGAACCACCCTGATCCCAGCGTGATTGGAGCCTGACCAAGTGGAGATGAAAAGCAGGCAAAGGGCCATTGGCCCAATACCTTTCTGCTCCAGGAGCTCCTGTGACTCAATCACGTTAATGAGCCTCGGGCAGGCTGCTGCTGCTCCGAGCATCCTCAGAGATGCACGACTGCTTTTCACATTAGCCCCGGTCTCCACCATGGGGCTGGGCTCAGGACTCATGTCCTGACTCCCTGGCTCTATGCACTATGGACATTAAAAACAGAATGAGTTTTTTTCTGAAATGTCATCAGAAGTCTCTGTCCAGACCCCAGGCAGATGGGACTTCTGCCTGGGTGCCACGCTGTGTCCCAGCACGGGCTGTCCACCAAGGAATAGGGGTTTTCTTGGGATGTAAATGCTTTTTCTGCTGCTGCAAGACTTTGGAAAGGTAGATATGTCCTTTCTTGGTACCTGAACCTACCTCAAAAACCAAACCCCGGACCCTGTAAATCAGGCAAAGAGTGGGGGGGTGCCCTCAACATGGCAATACTGGTGGAAGGAGGTGATGGGACATGGGACGCTGTGTGCATTTTGTAGGAGTGAGTAGCCCTGCATCTCCTGATCAGCCAGGCTCAGCCAGTGAGCTCTCATCCTTGGGTCTCCCCCTGCATCACTGGCTGCTCCTCTGCTGCTTGCTCAAAGAAACTCCCAGTGAAAAACTCTCAAAACTACGAAATATGAGGACGAGTAGTGAGGCCAGTTGCACAGCAGGGAAAAATCCATAGCTGGCATCGTAAAACCTGGGCTCTGACGTGAAGGCAGCTGTGATTCTCCATGCAGCAGCAGAGGAATATCTATCAGGAGGCCAAGGAGCTGTCAGACATCCCTGCTTCCCCCGCTGTGGCTCTTCAGCTTTCCTACTGGGCTGATCTGAGGGGAGCACAAGCAAGTCCTGGGCAGCCTGGGCCCCCAGAAACACCCCTCAGATGTGAGGTGACACACCGCCCTGCTCCCCAGTGCTCCAGCATCTAGCAGGGTGGATCGCTGATGCCACAGCTCCATCAGCCCCAAGTCCTCCTTGGAATGGGGTGTCCTGCCCACACTGAAGGGGCTGGAGAACATGTCCTATGAGGAGTGGCTGAGAGAGCTGGGGGTGTTTAGCCTGGAGAAGAGGAGGCTGAGAGGAGACCTCATTACTCTCTACAACTACCTGAAGGGAGGTTGTAGAGAGGAGGGAGCTGGGCTCTTCTCCCAAGTGTCAGGGGACAGGACAAGAGGGAATGGCCTCAAGCTCCACCAGGGGAGATTTAGGCTGGAGATTAGGAGGAAGTTTTTCACAGAAAGGATCATTGGGTGTTGGAATAGCCTGCCCAGGGAGGTGGTTGATTCCCCTTCCCTGGAGGTGTTTAAGGCACAGGTGGATGAGGTCTTGAGGGACTTGGTTTAGTGTTAGATAGGAATGGTTGGACTAGAAGATCCGATGGGTCCCTTCCAACCTGGTTGTTCTATGATTCTATGATTCACTGAGATGTCTGCAAGAGGGACAAGCAGGGATGGGATGAAGGAAGCCAGCAAGTCTCCCAGCATCCTTAGGAGCCTCGAGATCCTGAGCCACTCCACCACCCTCAGCCCCTCCAGAACCTCCTGTGGGGAGCCTGAAAGATCTTTGGCATCCTTGTAGAAACAGATGAACCTCTTCCCCTCAGCCCATTCTCTCGTAATCTCTGACTGGAATTGCTTCTGTACTAGCACCCCTGCTAGTGCAGAGGCAGATCTGCAGCAGGAGCCAGGCGCTCTCTGAAAACCTCAAACCACCTCGGCACTTTTACCTACAAAATAACAAGAATAGTGACAGTTTATCAGCAATTTACAGTTTTGCCTTGAAATTTCCAATTGTTGTCACAGCCAGACAAGGACTGAAGGGTCCCAAACCCAGTGGCCACTCTTCAACCCAAGCTCTCCTGGAGCTGCAGAGCCCCAGTTGTTTAGCCTGGAGAAGAGGAGGCTGAGAGGAGACCTCATTGCTCTCTACAACTACCTGAAAGGAGGTTGTAGAGAGGAGGGAGCTGGCCTCTTCTCCCAAGTGACAGGGGACAGGACAAGAGGGAATGGCCTCAAGCTCCACCAAGGGAGATTTAGGCTGGAGATTAGGTGGAAGTTTTTCACAGAGAGGGTGATTGGGCATTGGAATAGGCTGCCCAGGAAGGTGGTTGATTCCCCTTCCCTGGAGGTGTTTAAGGCACGGGTGGATGAGGTGCTGAGGGACATGGTTTAGTGTTTGATAGGAATGGTTGGACTCGATGATCCGATGGGTCCCTTCCAACCTGGTTGTTCTATGATTCTATGATTCTATGCCAGCCCCTTGCCTGTACTTGCTATGGGATGAAAAGATCTGTAGAATCATAGAATCCCCATGTTGGAAAAGACCCACAGGATCTTTGAGTCCAATCGAGTAGTATCAACTACCTCAGGGAAACAGCTTTTCCCAACTCCCTAAGTGCATGGAGAGACTGATTTCCAACTCACTTCCTCCTGTCCTCACCAAATACTAACTTATAAGGCAATGCCATGCCTGGGGCAGCACAAGACCTCCCCGTTCCATCCTGCCTGGCTGTGCCCAGCAATGGTCAGGGGGTCACCGTGTGCTGCCACTGTGACTGTGGCCGTGGACATGCACAGTTATGGAAATCAAAGTGCAGGGCATGTGCCTGCACTGTGTGAGCCTCAAAGGCTCAGCTGCACTCGTGGTCCCTCAGATGATTTGACCTGCAGTACTGTAAGATTTAATTACAGTGAAATTTGTTCTTCCACCTTCCCCTGTTTCTCTCCTGGAGGACAAAGCAAGCAGTGAGCCTGTGCTGCCTGTGTGAGCTTGGACATGATGATTAGTTCCTGTGGCTTTGTCTGTACTAGGCAATTAAATGTGCCTGGGCTCATTCTGCCACCACAGTGCGGTGGCAAGGAACAGACGGCAGCATCCCTGCCTACGGTGACTCCTAGTCTTGCTGGGAATGGTCGGAGAGGACTGCCTGTCTCAAGATGCTCCAGCAGGTATGTGGTGATCCTGGGAATGGCCCTTGGCTTTGTTGAACTAGATTTCAGAGCTGTGTCCTAAGCGTTGGAGGCCAGTCGAACAACCAGGGGCAGAGACAGAGCGGAGGGACGGGTTGCAGCACAAGGGAGATTGCAGATTGCTATAAAATGGAAGCAATACATGTGCTCGGGGCACGTGGAAGTGCTCAAGACAGTAAATCATGGCCCTGAAGTACCTAACTTTGCACTGCACCATTCCCCTGCTCCCTCCGCACATCAAAAATAGCCACCACTGTGTTGAGTCTCGAAATTTCCTCATGGCTTCAGAGCCCAACCACAAGCCAAGGTCTCCAGCAAGTTCAACAAATATTCATTAATCTCTCCTGGCTTAGGCACCCAGTGGGCTCAGTAAAACTCCAGACCGTAAAAGAGAGACTGCCAGAGCTGTGGGCTGCAGCCAGGCCACTGAGAGCCTGTCCCCTGTCCACTGTGGGCAGATGGCTATGCAGTCACCTCACAGCGGTGGGACGGATGCTGTGGGTTCATCCACGGATGCTGATGCAGCCAGGGGGAGGCTCAGGTCTGAAGAAGACTGGTTAAATAATCTCCTGCCACTGGGGAGGCTGAGATCTCCCCATCAGCTGCGCCTACAGACACCTTGCAGCCCTGGGAGGAAGATGAGGGAGTTGTGAGGATGGTGGTCCCCACTCCTCTCCCCTTGGTCAGTGGATGCTGCCATCACAACTTGGCTTTCCCTGCCCCCCGACACCATGAGCCGGTTCCAGGGAGAGGAAAGGCTGTGCGGGTCGCATGAAAATAGTGACAGTGAAGAAAAGGAGAAGCCCAAACCCCTCCAGCTGAAGCAATTCCCTTCCAGAGCTCAGGGGAAGACAGAAGGGACAAACACACCAGCAAGCATGAAAATCACCAGGAAAAAATGAGCATTAAGGAAAGCTCAAGCGCTTTTGCCACTGAAAAACACAAGAGCGGGATTTTGCGTCTGTCCTAATTTAGCTCTTTCCATCTGGAAAGGGCTATTTATTAAACGCTTTGTGCTCGTGTCCCCAGCATTAATCAGCCCCCATCGGCAGACGTCTAGACGGATCCCCTGCTCTCCCAGGTGCGCAACTGCTCGCCTCGCTCTGTCCCACCCTCCTACATCACAGATACCCAGCGGCTCCAGCCTTTCACAGTGGACGTCCAAGAGGATGAAAAGTGCTTGAAGATTTTTCTTTTAATTAAAGGAGCTCTGCAGACATGTTATATTCATATATTTTTTTCCACTTTTTTTTAAAAAATGTATTGCTACATCAGCTATTTTAAAAAAAAAAAAGGCAGAAGGAAGAAAGGAAGGGAGCTGCCACAAGCTGAGCGCCTTTCGGAATGACTCACTGCAGCACTGAAATGGCTGCTGGCTTCAGACTCACCCTGCCTCTGCGATTTGCTTCCAGACTGCAGAAGAGACCACGCGAGAGGTTTCACCCCCCTCCTTCCCCATCCCCACATGGAGGATTTGCCATGTGGTTATCGACATAATCACCCCCAGGCTTCAGCGGGAGGAGACCTTCCTTCCCCAAGAGAGAAAGATGGGGGATGAAAGGAAGAGATGGTGAGGCGTTTCCAGCTGACCTGATTTTCCGCCTGTTCCCATCTCCGCATCATCGCCAGCTCATTTCAGGAGTTGTAGTGGAGGCACAGGGCTGGCCGGTGCCATGGGAAGTGGCGCCATCCCATCGTGGCCACAAACCCCACTGCACTCTGCAAGGCCCCTTGCTCCTCAGTTTGCTGGGGAAGAACCTTAAAAAGAGTCTTCCTTTCCTGCCATGGCTCGCCAGCGTCAGTGAGAAGTCAGGCCAACAAGCTCTGGTGGCTAATGGGAAAGTCAGGCCTTTTGCATCCGAAGAAATTCATCTCAGGTACCATATCTGCAGCAGCCAAATCTCTTTGAAGGATGCTGTGACGCCGGCGCAAGCCTACGTAGGGACCCTGCAGTCTGCAAGGGGAACTTTGCTCTCCTGCAGCTGCTTCCAACCAGGACTTGGAGCTGCAGTAGGAGATGTGGAGATGTCTATATGTCTTCCCTCTGCGTTTCCCCAGCCTCTTCAGCCCGAGGGTGTCACAAGGCAGAGCCCCTGCAGCTCCCTGCCTTGCTTCCCACTCATGCTTCAGCTCCTCTGCACAGCCCTGGGAGCACTCAGGGAAACTTCTGGTGCTGGAACAACTGGTTTTGGGGGGCACAGAGCTCAGGTCTGCTCTGTAGCGAGATGTAAATGATCCCCTGGTGCAGAGACAATGTACCAGACGGAGTGGGCACCCTCACAGCACAAGGCACGGCTCCTTCCCTGAAAAACATCTGGCTGAGAAATATTTTCAGAAGAGGAAAAAAAAAATCACTTGGATCACAGGATGGCAGTGACAGACAGAGAAAACCCCATGCAGGAGCCAGCCCTCCTCCCACCCCGTGGGCTGCACCCTGCTGGGGCTCAGCACCTGCTGAGAGCTGCGCTCGCAAGTGCCCAGAGCAAAGCTGGGCATGGTTATCTTGCAGCTTCCAGGGATGCTCAGCCACCCCTAATTGCCATAAAAAATAAATGCTTTTTGCTTCATATCACAGAACAGAGGAATTTCCCTCAGGTTGTTTTATTTTTTCATCCTCGGTTCGCGTTTTGCTTTTTTTTTTTTTTTTTTTTTTTTTTCTGAGGCCTCCCTCCAAGTCGTCCCTTCCCCCTCGCTCTGCTGCCTCTTTCCCATGTAAACAAGCACACGGCACACGCAGTCTGACACATCACACACATGGAAACACGCCGACGGCCTTCAGCGGCGAGCGCTGCCTGGCGCAGGGACGGGCTGGCAGCACATGCGGCTGCAGGAGGCAGACGTGCAGGTGGAGGGAAGGATGCTGACCCCTAAAAAAAGCTCTCAGCAGGCTGCGTGCAAGCCTGGAGAAAGGTGAGCGCCCGCAGGCTCCAGCCCAGGGCTGGAATCAGAAGCCAAAGGATGCGATTTGGAAGATGGTGCGAAGTCCTGCCCCGTGCGAACCTCCTGGCTGGCACAGCTGCTGTGTGCCGGCTGCCGGAGCAATGAGCCGTCGCTGTGCAGACATGCAGCCTCCTCTGTCAACCTCTGAAGGTTTCCCATCCTTTCTTTCCCATCTCTCTGTGCCAGCAGCCGGTCTCCCGGGGAGCTGTTGTGCTTGCAGCTGTCCCTGGGCCGTGTGGGGATGGCCCTGGGTGGCTGTGGCAGCTCGCTGACCTGAAACACAGCGTGTGTCGTGCCTGGCACTCTCTGCCATCTCTCGATAAGCCTTTAAAGAGAGAGTGGGAAGCTCCGTGAGCCAGAGGGGCTCTTTCCTGGGAAACCGCTCTGGTGCCTTACGCATTCCCTGTCCCAAGGAGGAAGAAGGAGCCGGAACACATGGAGGGCAACTGTGAGAGCAGAGTCGCATCACCTGCGCAGAGCAGGAGAACACTGCTGTTGGGGCCCTGCTCAGCCTGAACGCCAGCGGCACCAAACAGCAGCTGCTTCCTACAGAGCTCTGGGGGCTCAGCCCCCCTGGGGCAGCTTGGCAGAGAGCTGGGGATAAGCCAGGGCTCGACGAGGCTCATACCTGCACCGCGGCTCCCACCAACCATCCCGCAGGTTCTCCTGCCTGCTGAGGGTGCTTCCAGCAGGTAAGGTGACCACCTCCGGCACACCTGTGCCTGGCTTCCCATCCTGCCCCAGCCCCAGCTGCACCCCACATGGCTTCGGGAGGGCGCAGGACAAGAGGGAATGGCCTCAAGCTCCGCCAGGGGAGATTTAGGCTGGAGATTAGGAGGAAGTTTTTCCCACAGAGGGTCATTGGGCATTGGAATAGGCTGCCCAGGGAGGGGGTTGATTCCCCTTCCCTGGAGGTGTTTAAGACACGGGTGGATGAGGTTTTGAGGGACTTGGTTTAGTGTTTGGTAGGAATGGTTGGACTAGAAGATCCGATGGGTCTCTTCCAACCTGGTTGTTCTGCGATTCTACGATTCAACTATGCGACCCAGACAACCGTTGTCTGGTAGTCCCGATGGGCTTCCCTGGGATGGGGCAAGAGTGAGGATGAGGAGAGCTTCCCCGGGGGATGCGGTGGTCTCCCCGGAGCAATCCCCATCCCTCTGCCCCGCACGAGGCTCTGGGGCTGCCGCGGGGCGTGGGGTGGGGAGACCCGGCTCTGCTCCCTCCGCAGCCGCCGGGAGCCGGGGATGAGCGTCGCCCTGGCCGGGGGCGGCACCGGCGGGAGGGGCTGCGGGCGGGACCCCCGCTCCGGCCCCGCAGGCTCCGCGTGCCGGGAGCGCTCGTGCGGCGGGGGCGGCGCCCGGGCAGGTGAGCGGGGACCCGGGGTACCGGCAGCGGGGGGACCCGGGGCTCGGGCATCCCCGGGCGCGACGGGAACGGGCGTCACGGGGACCCGGGGCTCGGGCGTCCCGAGGTGCCGCTCACCGGGGACCCGGGGCTCGGCACTTGGGGTGCGGCGGAGATATCGGTATCGCGGGGACTCGGGGGGGTCCGGCATCCTCGGGTGCCAAGGGAACAGGCATCGCGGGGACTCGGGGCTCAGGTATCTCGGGGATCCGGGGCTCGGGCATCCCCCGGTGCTGCAGGGACCGGCATCCCGGGGACGCGGGGCGGTGGCATCCCGGGGTATGGCGACCTCCGGCGTTGTGGGGACCGGCACCGGCATCTCCGGGCAGGCGAGGACCGTGCGGTCGGCGACGCAAGGGAACAGCGGGGACCCGGGCACCGGCACTTCGGGAACCCGGAGCACCGGCATCCCCGGGCATGGCGGGGATCGGCATCCCGGGGCTGGTCCCCGGGGCTCCGGCTTCCCTTGGTGAGCAGGGATGGGGAGAGCGAAACACCGGGATGAGCGAGAGGCGAGGCACAGACACCCTGGGATGAGCAGGGGCTGCCGTGTCTTCACCCGCATCCCGGGCTGCTGCTGGGACCCGGGCCGGGGGGATACCCTACTCGACCCTTCTGCATCCCACAAGCCTTTCCCCACGGGGGCTGCGTGACTGCATCCCCAGGGAGCAGAGCAGGGAGCTCTGAGCTGTTGGTGGTCGCCCCGTCCTGCACCCCGAAGCAGGCAGGGAGTTCCCGTCATCAGCATCCCCAGCCCCTGGCGCTTCGGTGGCCTCTCAGCCTAGAGCAGCAGCTTCTTCAGTCACCTTCCCTGGAGGTGTTTAAGGGATGAGGTCTTGAGGGACTTGGTTTAGTGTTTGATAGGAACGGTTAGGCTAGAAGATCCGATGGGTCCCTTCCAGCCTGGTTGTTCTGTGATTCTATGATTCTGCTTCCCAGCAGTGGGAATCTCCCTTCCATCCTCCCTGCTACCCGCCTGGCAAACTCCCCCAGCGCCCGGTGGTCCTGAGCATCTTCGAGCCGATGAGACAGGAACTCTCAGCAATGGGGGTGTCCGTGGGCACTTTTCTCCAGCCTTAAAGCAGGTGCCTCCCCAGTCGTGCCCCAGCGCGTGGCTGATGGGGACACCACCCTGCCCGAGCTGGGGGGTCAGCCAGCCCCACCGCCCCACTGGCTACTCATAGAATCACAGAATCACAGAACAACCAGGTTGGAAGAGACCCATCGGATCATCGAGTCCAACCATTCCTATCAAACACTAATCATCGGGTGCCCCAAACCCTTCCCCACCCCCAAAAGCATCCTACGCGGGACTCTACCAGGGCTTTGCGGCCACCACCCCTGCACACCCGGGACACGCAAGGTGACAGAGCATTTAGGGACTGGGCTGGAGGTGAAGGATGGAGGGTTTCCTCCTTCTCTAACACGTTCCTAATGGCTCCTTTGAGACAAGCTACGCGACTCCTTGCTGAGCAGTAAGTACAGGGCTTTTTATTCGGACTCTTAATCTAGATCCATTGTACCTGGTTGGAAAAGCCCCTCTGTGCAACACTTCCCTGCACTTGCTGCATCCTCACTTGAATGTCTATTAGCAGCTTCCTTCCCACTCCCTTGGGTCCCCTCTGCCAGTTAGAATAAATATACATAACTTCCATTTGAAAGCCTTTAAGAGAAAAAATACGTTGTCAAGGGAAACTCTTCTAGCATTTCTTACAGATACGCTTGATCTGTTTTTATATTTTTTACTGTCATGAACGCATAGATCAGAGACTCTTTTTTTCCTCCACAAGATACATATTCATACGAACACCTAACACTCGGCTCACATTGGGCTGGTGTAATTCCGATGGTTGTCTGCTTGAAACAGCTTACAACGCATTTCAAAATTTGCCAGGAAGAGACTGGCTTTATCTGGTCTGTTTTACCAGTCATTCATGGAAATTTTGGGTCAACTAAAGGAAAATTTTGCCAAGTCACATTCTCCCAGACAGACACATTTGTATTCTCTGTCCATTGTGCTTTAAAATAAAAAAAGAAAAAAAAAAAAAACCAATACCCAACCTTCCCAAAGTCAGCTTCTGTCTCCCAGCGGATACCCCTGCAAATGTGAGATGGGCACATACGTTGATGATCCAGCAGAGCAGAGATCACATCGTGCCAGGTTTTAATTCAAACCCCGTTTTTTTTTGTACTAAAGCTGAGCTTAGCAGGTGGTGAAACGAGTAGGCAAGAGTGTTATAAAACTATTAATTGCTGCTTTCGATTCCTAGATGAAAGCCGAATGTGGGCAGAGATAATTTGCTCTGTTCAGAAGTGAAGATCAGAATGGAGCATCTCAGACAGTTCGCGACCCTTCTCGCTCTGCGTTCGGTGTGGGAGGGAGGGAGGAAGGGATTTCCCTGGGGTACAAAGTCTTCCAGGGGCTTGACACCCACATTAATTTTTTGAGCTGGGAGAGAGGTGGGAGCCGGCTCTCTCCTTGATCTCGGGGTTTGGCTTGTTGCACCCAGATCCACAGCTGCATATCAGAGCTGTGCCCTGGGGATGGTTCTGTGGAACTGGAGCATCGCTTTAGGTTTTTCCTGCCATCCCAGTGCAGCCCCTTGCTAGTCACTCAGGCTGCTCTGTGCTCCAGCCCAGCCCCAAAGCCACCTTTCCATTGATTTCTGGCCTGGTGCCCTGCAGCGGCTGCCGGCAGAGGCTGGGGACAGGTTTGGGATAAGCTGGATCCCACAAACCCACCCCTGCGGCCCCTGTGTGGTGCCTGCTTGCAGCCTGAATGCATGAACATCCTTCTGGAAGGAACCTGAATTAGTCATCCCCACCCCACAGATGGGCTGTGTGATGTCTTCCCTGGAAAAGCTAATCTGTCACAGACATTTCAGTTTATCCCTGAAAAGGAGTGGTTTTGTCCCCATTTTTTTCCCCCCTTCCTTTTGTCTTAAGCATTAAAAAAGTTCATCCTTCTTTCCTCCCCTCTCCCTTTGAAAGGCAAGACAACCAGTTTGTTGAGCTCCGAGGCTCCTCACAAGCCCGTTGCCTTCTTCAGGTTTGGGGTAACAGGGAGCTCTGGCTTTGTGGTGCAAAGCCTGTGTCTTTAAGAAGCCCTGACTGGGAGATGCAGTAGAGTTAGCAGATGCCTTTGCCAGGCTCTTTCACACAAATCTGGCATTTGCTGCACCCACAGCCTTGCTCAGCTTAAAACCATGTGCCAGGGTTTATCTCTAACCATCACTCCGCTACCTGTTCCCCTTCCAGCTCTGCTCTGACCTCCAGACTGAGATGTAAACACGTTCCCCAGGTCTTTCCCGGCTGGACAAACCTTTTATGCAGAATTTCTCAGCAGAAAAGCTGGAAAACACGCAGAGCCCTTCTCCTGCTTTGGTGTTTCCCACATAAACCCCATGAGGTGTCTGGGGAGCAACACAGGGCAGGGGAGCAATGGGGTCTGCTGGGGAGCAATAGGGTCTGCGGGGGAACTGGGATTCCCTTGGGCAGGGAATGTTCGCCTCAGCCCTTGCGGGCTCCTGTCAGGCTGGACTGTGCTGTACAGGGTCTGGTGGCACTTTGGTGTCACTAGAGGGGCCGTGACACAATTTTCCCTTGGCTCCTGCTGCCTGTTTGTGGCCTCTGTCCCCATGTCACATAAAAGTTTGAAAACTGAAGTGGGTGACAGAAGGCAGAGAAGTTGAGAGATTTTTCTAATGAGCTGCTGGCTGATTCATACCAGGGAGGGAAGCCTTTAAGATGGGAGACAGTCCAGCCTGGAGGTCACAGGCACCTCAGTGGCCGCTGCAGCAGTCGTGTCGATACCAGCAGTGGCTGCAGAAGTTGTGTTGGTACCAGCAGCGACCTTGACGTGCGAACAGAGCCGAGCAGCAAGTCGTGCCTAGTAGCAGGATTTTTCCAAAATAGTCAGAGCGTGTGTGAAAACATAATTCTTCATCCCAGAGAGTCAAGGCAGCGCTCCTCCTGCAGACCCCAACACCCCCGTATCAGCATCGGGGGACTTGTGGGCACTGGGCTGCTCTCTGCATCCCCAGGCGTTTGGATGACTAAGGTAGGTGGAGAAGTCTGCTTTCAAGGTGACACAGGGAGAACACAAACATTTTTATTTGCCTTTTTTTACCCCCAGTTTCTGATCAAGACAGATAAATGTGTTTGAAGGTGTGGGAATGCTTCTCTTTGTTAACTGCTGCTCATTAGAAAATGGAATTTCTGCTGGATGGAAAAGACCATCTCCCTGAAACTTTTAAAATCCTGAACCACAATAGAAAACAAAACTTTGAGGTTTATTTCGCTGCCAAGGTGTAGGTTTTTAATTCAGTCATCAATGATTCTGAATCATGTTTTTTTGTTATGTTTCAGTATTATAAAAATAAATCTCAATATTTTACCTGGCAGAACACGCCAGAGGAAACAAAGCAGGTAGATGAATTGTTTTGACACTTCTTCCACTGAATTTCTCTGTAAACTGACATTTTCTATGAAAACACTTTGATTTTGGCAAAACTGTTTTTCCACTGGGTAGGTAGCTCCATCCAAGGGCTTTTTGACCAGGTCTAATTTGCAACATAGGTGGTTGGACTAGAAAGCTCTTTGTCAGAATCACTGCAGCACAGATTTGACAAGATCGGTGTTCTTCCTCCGAGGAGACTCTTTGGGGGATAAATCCTCTCTTCAGTGACTAATTACCTGTTTCAACAAGAAAAGCCTCAGTGGATTAGGAGCTGGAGATGCAGTAAACTGCCTTCCTTAGGCCATTAGCGAAGGGAAAAACTTTAAGAGGTAGAAAAGGCGAGGAAAATTTGACATGGATAAATCATTGGGTTTTTGGGGTTTTTTTTCCCTTCCATACCACCAAAGAACCTTCCCTCTCCCTGGTCCTCACTTATCAAAATGCAAACCTCACTCCCCAGGGTGCTTGTTGCCCTCTCCCTGCTGGGGGCACCTGGAGAAGAGGGAGCCCTGTGTCCCCTCCAGCAGCTCTGTGTCTCATCCACAGGTGGGACCAGCTCCTGCTCTGCTGATCATGGTCAACAAGACCTTAAATTACTGGGGTCCTGGATTTGAGGAGGACGTTATCAACATCAACGTGGGGGGTCTGAGAAGACGGCTCAGCTCCAGCGCCCTCTCCAAGTTCCCTGACACCCGTCTGGGACGCCTGCTCTCCTGTGACTCGGAGGAGTCCATCCTGCAGCTCTGTGATGACTACGACGTGAGTGCCCGGGAGTTCTACTTCGACCGAAACCCTGGCTTCTTCCTCTATGTGCTCCACTTCTACCAGACGGGAAAGCTGCACGTGATGGAGGAGCTGTGCGTCTTCTCCTTCTGCCAGGAGATCGAGTACTGGGGCATCAACGAATTCTTCCTGGACTCCTGCTGCAGCTACCGCTACCATGAGCGCAAGCTGGAGAGCCGGCACCACAACTGGGATGAGGAGAGCGAGGTCAGCAGTGTGGACACATCCCCCGATGAGATCTCTGACATCAACCACGACCTGCTGCGCTACAGCACCTTGCGCTGTGGCAACGTGCGCAAACGCCTCTGGCTCACCATGGAGAACCCCGGCTACTCCATCCCCAGCAAACTCTTCAGCTTCGTGTCCATCAGCGTGGTGCTGGTTTCCATAGCCACCATGTGCATCCACAGCATGCCCGAGTACCAGGAGGTGGATGAAAACGGCAACGTGCTCGATGAACCCATCCTGCACAAGCTGGAGTATTTCTGCATCTCCTGGTTCACTTTCGAAGTGTCTTCCCGCCTCCTGCTCTCCCCCAACCCCAGGAAGTTCTTCAAGCACCCGCTGAACCTGATTGACATTGTGTCAGTGCTGCCCTTCTACTTCACCCTCCTGGTGGACGTGACCATGGGCAGTGACTCAGAGCTGGGCAACCTGGGCAAGGTCGTGCAGGTGTTTCGGCTCATGAGGATATTCCGGGTGCTGAAGCTGGCTCGCCATTCCACAGGACTGAGGTCGCTGGGGGCCACTTTGAAGGTAAATCGCCTCTTTATCTCCTTATCCACTCCTGTAGTCTCTAGGTAAGAGGGAGACCTGGGGAACGTGGAAGTTCCCACTCCCAGTGAACGACCAGCTCTGGGTAGTGTCTGGCAAGTGTGCTTGGGGTGGTTGGCTGGGTTGTTGGTTTGTGTGACTGCTGAAGCAAGCATGAGGAGTGCTGCGTGAATCCTCTTCATATACCCTCTCGGAGAGAGTGTCCCTGAGTCTGGGAGAAGGGGCAACCAGCTATAATCATACTGGCAGCAGGCTGAAGGCCAGTATTCAATGCTTGCTACCTGCCTGTCTAGGAAGACATTGAAATCCTGGTCCAGCAGAGCTGACACTTGGATGCTCCAGGTTACGATGAGGTTGGGACTGGAACATGGCTCACCATGGATGGTAAAAAGCAGCAATAGAAAAGCAAAGGGTGAGCTGCAGGGCCTGGGACAACCAGCCCACAGCAGGGTCCGCATCCTGAGCGGAGCCCGCACTACCACATCTGCCCCTCAGTGTGTGGAAAAGTTCCAGGAAAGCACTGCATGCAGGGCTGGGGCAGCTGACCCTGGCACCACACAGTCTGCAGGAAGAGCTGGATGGGGAGTTACTGAGACTCTGAAGGACTAGGGTCCAGGCACACCTGCAGGTTTGGTGAGAGGTGGTGCCCATCCTCTCTGCTGTGCCCCAAAGCTGTGTTTCTGCAGAACCTCTGCTGCAACCCCCAGACTCCGGGGCTGGACAGCAAGCAGCTGTGGAGAAAGTCAAAACATGAAACTATCACAAAATCCTGACAATCCCAGACCCCCACAGCTGCAGCTCAGCTGCACAGCCTGGCCACGCTGCCCTGTGTGGTTCTCTGCTCTCCCTCACCATCCTCCCATCCTCCAGCATCCTTGTGCTGAGGGACGTGTGCCCTGATCTGGGGAGGGTGAAACTGGCCCCTCACCTCCTGCTCTTACACGGAAGATGTACCTTGCTGCAGAGGCCAGTTAAGCTTAGCCTTTAATTGTCTCTGATTCTTGGCGACCACATCAAGAGAAATCCTAAAGCCGACCCTCGAGGCTGCCAAAACACGGAGAGACACTCGCTCCTGCTGCCTCACCACGTGCAGGGCTTGTGCAAGGGGGAGAAGTCACCAGGGCAAACATCTCTCCTGGTGGGATTGCCTCTAGCCCCCACATTTGAACCAGAGGACTGTTTTTTCAAGCACTGCTCATGAAATATCCCTCTACTTTCTCCTGCTTGAAACAAGGGCAATGCCAAACAAATGGCCAAGGGAAGCAGTCTGCACAACAGAGCTTGGAATTCAACAAAAGAGAGGCTCTCCTCCCACTCAGTGCCTGGCAGGAGCTCTGAAGGTCCACTGCAGGGATGAAGTGGGCACAGCTGGGGTGGGGACACCCCGATTCCCACTGCTGCAATGGTGGCAGGGCCAGCATAGGATGTCCTGGTATCAGCAGGGCTCACCTGCCAAGTCTGGACCCATTCCATGGAGAAAAACAACCCCTGAGTGGGGCTGAGCGTGAAGATGGGCAGCAGGAAATGTCTTCTGCCAACTTCTGCTGTGAAGCAGCACCAGCCCAGCGCTAATCCTGCAAAGCCCACAGAAGATCAGAAAAAGTATGGGAGGGAAAACTCCTGGCATCCTCAAAACCTGCTGAAAACCAGGTCTAGGGGGGATTGTTTAAAATTAAGATGCCTTCAGTCCGACCTGCATCATGCTTACTTCTGAACACTCACCTTGAAATAACAATTAGCAAGTGACAGACCTGTGTAACACTGCTTGTGGAATTTAAATACAATTGCACAGGTGCGGAGGGCTTCCTGAGTCCTCTCTGTGCTCCATTTAAGCGTGAACAACATGTTACAGCAGAGCAGGAACTGATGGGCTCATCTGCATATTATCAAGAAGCAGATGAGCTCCAAGGAAGCGGCAGCATCCCAGCTCCAGCTTCTGCTGAGCCGCTGATTCACTGAGTGACGCGGTGGAAAGTGCGGCTTCCCAGGGACTCCGGAGCCGGCTGTAAAAAGGGGGATGAGCGAAGACATCGATCTGACGCAGCAGCTTGGCCTGGAGATTTACTGGGCACATAAATTACAACATCTTGTTAATCATAATGTACTTCCTATTGCAAGAGCATAAAGCAGCAGCAGAGGAGTAAAGGCCGTTAACAGCCAGGAAGCTGTGGCTCTGGCAAGCCAAGTTAATTGTTCCCCTGCCACGAAATTGCTAACAGAGGGATTTCTGCCGTTTGTGCATCATAAACCCGGAATGGTCTTCAGATTGCTTGGAGCCTGATTCAGGGTCGATTTAATTTGAGGAGAGGCTTCCCACACGGTTCTGCTCTCCCTCCCTGCCGTGCACGACGTCCACTGCTGTTATTGCTGCTTCCCGGGTGCAGGTTTGGTGTCTGTATCCCACTGACCACCCATAGCTGTGAGGCACTGAGCAATTCGGGCATCTGCAGGGATCTATGGGAGTTGTGATCTGTCCCTTTAGGGGCCTACATGAACAAATAGGTTGGAAGAGCCGGAGCTGCACACCCCCAGACAGCAGATGCATCATCCTGCTGCTGCGGGTATCTCCACGCTGCTGTCTCCAGCCAGGCTCAAACTGGGCTCTTCTATTTCATTTGTCTTCTGCTGTCCTGGAGGAAAGACACGCATTCAGCAGGGGAAGGAGCCCACGGCTGCCCCAGGGGGCCGAAGAAACTGCTGTTGGGGTGGCTGTTTTGCTGGAACCTCTTATTAGTCAGCATCTCCTTCCCCTAGGCTGGCTTCTCGCTCAGCCTGCATCCTAGCTGACCACAGTTAGCCCTGTATCCCACCCAAACCATGACTAAAACTACATCCCCACCTGAACAACAGCTAAGCCTGCATCCCCTCCCAAACCTCAGCTGTGGCTGCCTGCCTCTAGATCACAAGTTTTTAGGATAAATGACTGCAAATAGGTGGCGGCCAGTGCCTGAGGTTCATTTGGAAGATTCCTGAAGCCTCCCCTGAGCCACAGGCCCTGACCCTGGTTGTAAATTAAAGCAGTAGGAGCTATCGAGCTGCCTGACTTGCCCCTCACCTCACCCTCCAACACATCCCAGTGCCATAAGTGATACTCTTTAAAAATGTATAAGGTTATTTGGCTCTGCTGCTCCCCAGCTGGGACATACACACATGCTGTTAAGCTCCAGCCACAAGCAAGCCTTTCATGGCCAAGCGATACATCCTTGAAATTCAGCGACTCTGAACTGTTTCTGTTTCCCAAGGAGCTCCCTTGGAGCTGCTATAGGGCATTTGTAGCCACAGGCGAGAGCAGAGGAGGAGGAAATAATTTCCCCTTGGTATTAGTGGCATTAGCTGAGCAGCTTTTGCCAGCAGTCTGAGCAAAGTCGTCTTGTTCCTTATCACGAATCCACTTTCTTTATGTCTCATCTTGACCATGGATGCTCTTTTCCCACATCTTCTGCTGTTTGCTTCGTTCAAATGTTATTTTGTTGAGTCATTATGTGGTCTCCAATAAAGAATTCTTCGTCTGTTAGGAGGCTGGGGAAAAAAAACAAACCACACAATAAGAGCTCCACTTTTCTTCCCCCAAAAGATGAAGAGCAAGGTGGCTCAAAATCAGGGAGCAAAATCATCAAAAAAATTTGCTAGTGAAAATCAAAAAATGACCGGACCAGTCACACCACAAGTCTGAGCGCATCAGCAGGGCAGGGACGGTGGTACTGGTGGGTGGTTTGCCTGGAGCTGGCAGAAAACAGGGTCTCTGTGGTCCCCTCCTGGTCTGAGCAGCTTTAAGAACAGGGTGGCCTGGGGTGGTCCCTATTTCTGCAGCGTGCAGGGCTCTTAACTACCTAAGTTTTGTTAGAAACCAGGGTAATGATGCCTTCCTCAAGGAGCATTGAACACCTGCAATGCTGGGAAGCTGGGTGTCCCATGGCCCTGTTCCCACCGCAGCTCTCAGACTCCTTGGCATGGGGTTTGATGAGGCAGGGGGTGCAGGAGCCAGTGGGTGGGTGCTGAGACCTGTTCATCTCGTGCTTGATGGGTTCTCGGACTGACATGATGAGCTTTTTCTATGGTCATCTAACTCTTTGGATTCACCTCAGGTCAGGAGTTCACTGCCACAGTGAGCCCCATGAGGATGCTGTAGGACTGTTAGTGTCTTACAGCCAGTTCAAACACAGGTTAGTCAGACAGAACTCCAGGGTTCAAGTGACCCTAAGAAATGGACCACAGGTGACAGAAACTGGAGCTGTTCTGTCCTGTGAGTACAATTTCCTTCCCTGGAATGCTGTTAGCTGGAGCATCCCCATCCCTCTTACCCAGATGTGTAACAAAGGGATCAAAGGACTCTGGGGCTGTAGGTGGTTTTCATAGAATCAAAGCGTCACTAGGTTAGAAGAGACCCATCAAATCATCAAGTCCAACCATTCCTACCAAACACTAAACCATGTCCCTTCAGTGCCTCATCAACTCGTCCCTTAAACACCTCCAGGGAAAGTAAATCAAGTCCCTACCTGGGCAGCCTCTGCCAGTGCCCAATGATCCTTCCCATGAAAAATTTTTTCCTAATGTTCAGCCTGAACCTCCCCTGGTGTAGCTTGAGGCCATTCCCTCTTGTCCTGCCCCTGTCACTTGGGAGAAGAGCCCAGCTCCCTCCTCGCCACAACCACATTTTCAGGTAGTTGGAGAGAGCAATGAGGTCTCCCCTCAGCTTCCTCTTCTCCAGGATAAACACCCCCAGCTCTCTCTGTCACTCCTCGTAAGACTTGTTCTCCAGCCCCTTCACCAGCTTCGTTGCTCTTCTCTGGACTCGCTCCAGAGCCTCAACATCCTTCTTGTGGTGAAGGGCCCAGAACTGAACACAGGATTTGAGAAGCAGTCTCACCAGTGCTGAGTCCAGAGGGAGAATAACCTCCCTGGACCTGCTGGTCACACTGTTTCTGATCCAAGCCAAGATGCCACTGGGGTACAGGAGGCAGCAGGCGAGGCCCTGGGGTCCCTGGCAGCCAAGGAGCCTAGGGATGAAGAGCCAGATGGCATCTGCAGCAGAGTTGCGCATCCTCCTGTTGAGCACAACACCAGCATCTTGGGGAAACACAAATCCCTTCAGTCAGAGGCTGCCTCTTAGGTATTTTCTGGGGGCCTGCCAAGATAGAAGGGAAATATGTTGAGATACTGATGGCTGAAATCAGGCTGGAGTGAGTGGTGGAGGCAGGGGAGTAGCGCCTGCCTGGGGAGCTGGCAGGGAAGCACAGGTCCCCTTCTTGCCGCAGGGTGGTGGAGGGCAGAGAGGCAGCTGTGGGCGACAGGGCTAATATCCCGGTGGCCTCAGTCATGCCAGGAGTAGGTCAGCCACACCTCCACAACTGTCTCAGCCTGGTCTCGCAGCGGGACATCCCATGGCAGAAATGGATAGGGACACTGAGACCCCCAAGGGAGGTGTGATCCTAGTGTCCTGGCTGTGCCGGGTGTCACAGCACCCACTGACCTCTGCTCTGCTTTGCTTTCCAGCACAGCTACCGGGAGGTGGGGATCCTGCTGCTCTACCTGGCTGTGGGCGTCTCTGTCTTCTCCGGTGTGGCTTACACGGCCGAGAAGGAGGAAGACGTTGGCTTTGACACCATCCCAGCGTGCTGGTGGTGGGGCACCGTCAGCATGACCACCGTGGGCTACGGTGATGTGGTGCCCGTCACCGTGGCGGGCAAGCTGGCCGCCTCGGGCTGCATCCTAGGGGGCATCCTGGTGGTGGCACTGCCCATCACCATCATCTTCAACAAGTTCTCCCACTTCTACCGCAAGCAGAAGGCACTGGAGGCAGCCGTGAGGAACAGTGGGAAGAAAGCCCCTGAGGACGTGGAGAACATCTCCAGCCACGACCGAGACTCGGAGGTTCTGAGCGAGACCTCGCTGGGCAGAGGCAGCCCGGACCGCCGTGGTTTGACCTCTGGCGCTCACTCCACACCCTGACCCTGCTGCAGCACCAGGGCGTACATGGGACCTGCTTGCCCACAGCGAGCACAGTACGGCTGTTGCACCGGGACACAGCGGAGGAGTCAGGCTCTCCCTGTCTCACACCACTCCTGGTGTCACCCCTGCCCTGTGAAGGACAGTAGGGGCTGGAGGAGATGCTCAGTAGGTGCCTGGCCACTTCCAGCCCCCAGAATACAGCAAGAGGATGTGTCTCAGCCTTCTCCCAGCGACAGCCTCGCTCCCTGCAGCTGCAGACAGGGGCTGTAGCACTGGACGTAGCCCTGCCAGAAAGGGAGTGAGGAAAAAAAAGAAATACAGGTAACCCCTAATCAGGCACTGCTGCAGCTGCATGAGAGGGGATTTTCCTTTGCCCTGAGGTTTTGTGTTGTCCAGGATGAGGTTAAATAGCTTGAGGGTGAGGCATCGCCCAACCAGGCTGGCTGCCTTTGCAGGTCCTGTGCCAAGTCAGCATCAAGTGCAGCCCCAACCTTATCCTCCCCCAAGCCGAAAGAAGCCTTGAAAGGCTTGGCTGCCCTGCTGGCCATGGGGGAAAGTGGGGTGGAAATGAGTCTGCAGAGGAGGAGATGTGGCGTCCTGTTCGAGGTGGGTCCCACTGTCCCCAGCCCCTGCAGTGGGACTGACTGGACCTCACTTTCCTTCCATTACAGGTAGGGTTTGAACACTCTCCCGTGCTGCCACCACCGAGATCCCCAGGGATCTGGGTCTGGGGGTTGTGCTGTGAGTGTGGCACAGCCAGAAGCCCTGTCCATGCAGGGGAACACCAGCCAGGGATGACCAGGCAAAGGGACACTGTCCTCTGAGGCACAAACAGCTGGAGGGGATCAAGGGGATACTCTTCAAGGGGTTCTTCCCCAAGCCCTTTGCTCTATGGAGCATTAGTTTCAGAGGAGCAGCTGCTCACTGTGGCTGCAGAGAGAAGGCAGAGTCCCTGCAAAGGGTTGTTAGACATGGGGGGATGCTCCTGGGCACCGAGCAGCTGCCTCTGCCATTGGCGTGTGCACGTGATTTCCACTGCGTGAAGAGCTGCCAGGATGGGGTGGAGGATGTGACCAAAGCTCAGCACGTGCCCTGGTGCCCCACATCACAACCCTCCCAACCTGTTGCCTTGTCCCTCCCGACTTTGGGGCCAGGCAGGGGCAGGAAGGGGTCAAATTGCCCCGGGAATCCCATCCATCCCCACAGGGCAGGTGTCAGCACACTCATCTTCCCTCTGCAGGGACAGAGGGCACCTCATGCTGCTCCTCATCACCAAAGCCTCTGAGCGCCTCACAACCAGGCAGGGAAGTCTGTCCCCGAGCACAGGGACCCCTTACTGCCTGGATCCCCAACTGGCTGAGCATGTTCGGGGCTGACTCCCCCCAGCATTAATTCCCACGGTGTTTTTCCTTGTTCCCCAGTTCTCTCTTTGGAAATCGCGCGGTTCCTTTGTGCACAGAGGAATACACCCGGCAATGCCTGTAACGGGCAGGGGAAATGTGCACCCTGCAATCATCTCATTGGCTCTAAAATATGTTGATGGCTGCAGGATGACTCCAGGCACATGTATCATGGTGTTTGCCTCAGGTTATCCTGTTTGGCTTTTGGCACAGCCACAGTTGCCGGTGCTGGCTCTGCCTGTAGTGATCTTTTGATCATAGGGAAGAAAAGACACGGTAGTGCCGGTCCAGACTTCCTGAAGCCCAGCAGGACATGGGGAGGGGTCTCAAAGAACTGGTGTGGGATAGGAGAGTGCTCATGCACCTGGCATCATCAAGTCTTCCAGTATCGATGGTTTGTGGTCTGCTCTGTGCTCATTCTTACTGCGAGCTGGGACCAGGGAGCTCCATCGTGTGCTCCAACCAGCTCTCGCTGCACTGTTACTTGAATAAAGGAAGGAGTTTCCCCTTCTGTCCATAAATATTCCAGTAGCAAAACGTATTAAAATGTGAAGACTAAATTACATGTATTAATTAAAAAGAATTATGCAAATAATTAAAAGAGCATGTAAATTAATTTTCTATCTATGCATGGGATGCATACTGTATATTTTATTAAAGACCTAAGTGACCCGCTTTGGAGGCTGCTTTTCTGTTCCGCGGCGGCTCGGTGTGCCTGTGCTGGTCCAGAGCATCAGCTGAGCCAGGGATGGGTCAGAGGGGCTGTGCAGTGGCCCCTGGGGAGCAGGAGCAGCCAGGCTGATCCCAGAGTGACTGCAGAGCCCTATCAAGGAGCTCCAGCACCGCCTCAGAGCCCCGTGGAGCTCCCCTACACAGTCCACGTCATCCCTACCCAACGGTGTCCTCGTGCCTGGACCACTGATGTCATCCTAGCTGGAACATCTTGGATAACCCATTTCCCTAGAGACCACATAAATGGGTGTAAGGAAATGGGTTGGAGCCAGGGGCCTCCCGGAAGAGCTACGCAGGCGTTGTGGCTGGGAGGGAGGGAAGCGTACAGCAGCTTTCAGAAGGAGATGAGAGGATTGCAATTAACATTAAAAATGCAGGATAATTCCCAAAGCAAAGAGCTTGTACCACCCAAGTATGTTTCGCTCTTCCATCCCATTCGTTACACACCCAGGAAATCTGGGAAGCAGGCAGGGAGGAGCAGAAATTTGCAGAACTGCACCCACTGGGATCGGCAGCACCAAGGGACACGAGGGCTGAACCACCAGCAGGAGCGAACCAGAGCCGGGAGCCAAGGAGCAGCAGCCAGCTGTTCTTTCCCTTAATGTCTTAGAAACTAATTTAACCCCAGGCTTGTGGCTCATGCTTTGGAAGGAATAGAGAAAATATAGTTCCAGTAGCAGGTGTTTGTTGCTTAACTTGGTTAAACACCATTTGAGGTGCACTGTGCCAGCAGCAGGCAGGAGAAGGCGTATGCACATTCCCTGCCAGCTTCCCAGTGTTCTGCTGGGCTGGGGCTGTTAGCAAGGGCAGGGAACAGCACGCAGAGGGGTACTGCCCATCGCAGCCCTGGAGACCCAAGAGAAGCCTGTCAACCACACAGACAGCTGTCTTCACCCCCTCATTAATCCCAATATTAGAGACAGGGGGGATGAAGCTCACCCAGACAAATTCAGGCTGGCTTGTGCGGGCCAGCAGCCGCTTGAAGACCACAGCTGTACCTAAATCCATCTCCTGGCATGGAAAACGGCCCCTTGGCTTTAGTGGCCCTAATCATATCCAGCCTCCACTGCTTTCCCTGCTGCAAAGGCAAAGCCTAGACTGGTTCCAGTGCCCAGCAAGCAAACATCCCATGACAGGAACTGCAGTCATCAGCAGATGAGAGCTACCACTAATTAAGCCACATGTTCACAGGCTGCCTCTGGCCAACACCACTTGCAGACTTAGAACCATTCAGTAGCCCCTTGGGAGGCTTGTAAGAGCCCTAAGGATAGCAGCACACAGAACCAGGCTGCTCAAGGAAATACCTTCACTCCTGCAGAGGTTTTTAAGCCTTCAAGTAGAGGCTGAGCACACAAGGAGCGGGATCCCCAGCCAAGCCAAGAGAGCCCAGCACCAATCCTCTCTCTAGGGAGTTAGGTGACCCCCTCCAGCGTGTCCAGCTGCTTCAAAGGGATGGGTGCTCTTTGGGAGCTGGCTCTCCTGCGTTTTAGCAGGTGTAGTTTGTGCTCTGCTGCTGCTTGGGCTTTTTCCTCCTCTATTCTGAAGGCAGCATGAAAGGCTAAGCTGGCTCCTGATGCTTTAAGTGGTCTCTTTGATGCTCTGAAATGAGGGGAGTGTCTCCAGGCTGCCTGGCTGGGGAGGGAAGACAAACTGCACCTCTCCTTCTGTCAGGTGCATTCCTCTGCTAGTTGTGATAGGAAAGGAAGATTAAAAATACAGTTTAATCTTTATTCCTTGGGGAGATTTTCCATTTAAAAAAAATAATCCACATGCTGTTAACCTTTCCAAAGCAAAACCTCTCCCAACCTGGGGGTTAAGAGCAAGGCAGGATCCTCCAGTGAGCCCCTCTGCTGTGCTGCAAACAGCAGCTGATCTCAGAGCAGGGCTGGTGTGCAGGAGCTCCAGGCTCTGGTTTGGGAAAGCCACAAAAGAGGTTTTCTTTTTTTAGCCTCCTGCTCTCTGTGAAGACATCAGGATTTGTACTGCACTGGGAAAATCCTCCCACTGCTGTGCAGGCAGATCTAGCAGAGCTGTAGCTCTGCAGAACAGGGGAGAACAGGGCACAGGAAGGTGCCCAGTACCACAGGAGTGGGTGATCACAGCCCACGTCTGTGCCAGCAAGACACTTCCGTGCAGCAACGGGCTGCCAGGTCTGGCCTGACTTTCTATTTCTAAGGCAAGTAGGAAATTCATAATGTTTTGCTAAGCCCTAACCAGTTTTCCTGAGAGTGACTCCACTACCATTTGGTACAGTGGGTAAATCAATTAAACACATTATCAGGTTATTTCTACAAAAGCTGCTCTCCATGCTCGCATGATTGATGAGAGAGCAACTCTCTTGCCTACAGGGAATGGTGACTAAGGAGTGACCTTATTAAACTACTTCAGGCAGCCAAGAATTAGACAACTCTCCTCTAAGATACAAAGCAATCTTCATTACTTTTGTTTAAAACTTCTTTCCTTTGCCAGCTTTCAGATCCACCACTACCCTGTGCATGGTCTGTGTACTCAGTTCTCATTGGAAAAATAGGGCTTGATCCGTAGGAAGGAAAGATTCCGAGCCAGCAGCATTTCTGGGATCTCTCCTGCTCGTAGGCTCCTACTGCCCTGCTCATCTCAGTTCAGGGAGTCAAACATCAGAGCCAGATGCTTGAGTATGTGTGTGTTAATTACATTAGCTACAATTCCCGTATTTGCTGAACCAGTAAAGACAGAGGACTATAATTCAGGGTTGGTTTTTTTTAAGCAAAATTATGCTAAAACTTTCTCCTTGTGGCAAGAAAACCCCAAGGTCTGCATATACTCATATGTTTAGCCTTTATCTGAACCACAGCTATTAACTGAATTGTAGGAAACACATGCACTCGAGGCTTTCGTTCTGTTTTTCCTAGCTAAATGAATAGCCTTCAAGGGCAGGAATTAAGTTAACCCAATATGCCTAGACAGGTCACAAATTTCAGGAAATGAAACACACTGGGAAGCACAGCACCAGCAGTGTGTGCTCACATCCAGACCTTGAAGCTGGTGAGAAAAGCAGAGTGGGAAAACTGTCCTGCACCTTTGTTTCAAGATCATCCCCTCCACAGTCAACAAGGGATGATTGTTTTAAAGTTTTTAAACAAGGCATCTGTCTTTCTGGAGTGTTAAATTAAATGACAATTAAGTAATTTTCAGACAGGAAAGAGCTGATGGGAGTTTCCTGGTTAGACTCTAAAATTTTGTGAGAGCGATTAATGCAATGAAAAATCATCAACTCTCAAGTCCAGGCTGTCAGCCAACACTCAAAGCATTTATCTAAAGCTGTGCTCAGACTCTTTTGGCCTGTAGACAGGAAGAAATGGGACAAAATGAGAGTGTACGAAAGAGTAGCTTGGCATAAAGGACACCAGCACAGCAATGTCTGTGCCTTAGAACCGATAATCATCATGGGAGGAGGAAAACTGCTGGTGATATAGCTCCATAGGAAGTTCGCTTTCCCCCTCCATGGCAGGAAAGACCAGGCTAAACATCAGCCCCAGCTCATGGCTACTTACCACTGGTTGATTTTGCTAAGTTATAGGCAATTAATAGTTGCACAACAGGAAGGGAGCACACGTGAACGCTGCCCTGCTTCAGCTGCAGTGCCCAGGCTTACAATATCTTGTTAACGTTGCTAAGAATATGGAAGAGCTCCAGGCTTTCCCAGTTACTACAAATGCCCGCGGTCTCCCTCCCTTTGATTTCTACACTCCTTCCTAACATTTAAAAGCTCAGATCTATTTTGTTTCTTCCGGGATTGCTAACCAAAGCTGACTCCTGAATGAATTCTGTCTCCACTTCAGTTAGTCATCCCTTCAGGACAGATTTAGTAACTGCTCAGGGAAACCACGTAGAAGCCAACAGTTCGCAGTTGGAAGGCAGCTCCCCCTCACTGTCAACTTCATCTTTTTCTGAGCTAGAAAGCTGAAAGTGCAGCAAGTCAGCCAGGATTAGGAAAGTGAACCTCTAGCCTCACCTGCTGTGTGGGAAAGTAGATAAATCAATACATACCCAGTCCCAGACCTGACTGCAGCCTCCAGGAAGTTGCTGCTGTGCGAAATAACAGAGCAGAGACAGCACTTATCCACAACACAACTTGCTGTGCCCATCTGCTGGAGCACCCCTTGGGGCAAATGGACCTCCTGTGCTATTGCAGCTCTACAAAGGGCAGCCAGCACTCCTCGTGGTGGGGAAACAGCCCCGTCTTCCACCACTCATCCTTCTGAATGGCCACAGAGCTGGTAGCACACAGATCTGCCCCTGCATGAAAGCAAATCTCTCCGTGAGGTGCAGAATTAGTAACATTTTCAGGCTAAAGAAATGCCTGTTCCAAAATCAGTATCTGACATGTTTACCACTTGTGTTTATTAAAGCTTGTAAGACTCTTCGGAATTTTGCAAAGCAGTGGGTGACTAGGGACACATCATGTTACAACTTGTCCTGATAAGCAGAAATACATCAGAATACTTTAATGCACCAATATGAGTCACAACACTGATACGTTCAGGTGAGGACAGTTTATTTGCCCCTATGAACAAATAAGGCAAGATATTTGAGAAAGATCAAACAAAATCTCCTGTATCAAACTCAGAGGAATGCAATAAAAGTTACCATTTCATACATATACAAACTAATGACCCAACACTTATATACAAACAGCCAGATCTTACAAAATAGCATTTCAAGTCAGCACTTTATGCCAGTGTTGCTATTTGTTACAAAAAAAAGTTAAAGCTACAAACTTCACATTTTTAAGTCTCACATGACTGACATCATCAGTATCTCTGGGTTTTAGAAGCAAAGACAATAGATCGTCCAGAACACTTTCAGCAATGCAGGTTGCTGACCCAAGGAGCACACAAATGCAGCAAACATTTTGCTTTACAACTTTGTTAGAACAGTTTTCCCTTTGGGTATGAGCCTTGGTCTTAGCCTGGGGACTCTGAAAAGTGAGCGAATACTGTGTTCCCAGACACTCAATAAAGGGATGGAAAAAGAAATTATTTTCTCTAACAGATTGAAAATCAGTCAAGGAGAAAATAATCCCTCTGCATTAATGCTCCAAGTGCAAACATCATCCAGTGTCAGCCACTGCAAGCATTTAAGAAAGGTTCAAAGACAGTTAAGCCATTGGACCAGTTTTACCTATTTTGGTTCATTTGCTGTAATTTAAGACAATCTCATCAGCAAAGCCGAGTATTTCAAGAGTGCTTACATTCAGTTACAGCAGTCACAGGTTGCATATTCTGTAAGTAGACACCACCCTGTGGTGTTTCACCTAAACCTTGGGTTTTCTAATACCCTCTGATCACTAGAAAGTTACCTACACAGTGCAGAGGTAAAACTACTCCAGCAGAATCTGCTTGATCCATGTCACACACAAGCAGTGCATCATTTCCCATGTCACACATCCACACGTCTATCACACCAGAGGAGTTGGGCCACATCCATTCAAATGACCGGTGCGAGATCAACACTTGACCACAGAACTCCCTCTCAGGTTGTGGGGTTTCTTTGATGCAAAGGGTGCTCAAGAACATTGCTCAGAATAAACACGTTTAGGGCAAAATGTATTGCACGGATTTCAGATGAGCTCTATACGAACCCTGATGTTCACACAGAATTTCACTAGACCTCATTAGAGTGTCTGGACTAAGGGATTTTAATCTTCTAACAATGAAGCTTTTAATTACCTGGCTTTCCTCATTCAAAATTTTCCCAGTACTTGAGGCTATCAAATAGCTGGTTTTCCCAGGATGTACTTCAACTCCAGCACCCTAGATACACAGCTCACTGCCTCCCTTCTCCCTTAGAGACAGCTGGTTTGCTGATTGCTGAAATGTCTGTGCTCACACTGTGTATCAAACTGAGACAAACCAATGCAACCAGATCTGCAGAGGGGGTAAGAATGGCTTCGTTCCTTTCACAGCAATGGATACACCTGCTAACAGCAGCCAAGAGTCTGCTCCAAGGGGAAAAAAAAGAGCCCATGGAGGTGTTCAATGAACACCCCATCTCTGTATCAGCATTTGATTCAGGACACATTGCTATTTAGTTTAATTATCTAGGTGATATGCCAAAGCCTCTTTCAGAAGAATGACATGGAAACTGTTCCCTCTATCTGAGCAAAAGAAAAATAAATTGGTAGAAATACCTGCTTTATCCAAATATTGCATCATATGCTGGATATATCTAAAAGTAAATTACTCCACTGTCACATCCCATGGGGCAAAGGCATCACTTGGTCTCTGCCCTGCAAACTAGGCTCACTTCTTTGCTTCTTGTTTCACTCTCCACTCTGTCAGTGTGAGTTCATTGCACCATCGTCATAGCGATTGTACACACTGGGGCATTGTCGTTGATTGAGCTCTACTGGGCAGGAATGGCAGGGAAATTTAAAGAACTAAGACAAGTGGAAGAGCGTACACCTCTTCCAGGAGGACTTCAGTAATTGTCTCCTCGTTCAGATAACTCTGCCTTTGCTCCACCACCATAAATGCACACCTCTGTTAATTCAACAAAGTCTTTACTCTCAGTTCAACTTTTCTGATGTGCTGAACCTTGTGGAAATGCGAAGGATCGTGAAATTCTAGTTCTCATTTAAGCACCCAAAGATATAAATCTGAAATGATGCCTATAAATTATCTCACAAACCGGGGAGATTTTCAAGTCCTCTCAGATACAGAAGTACCTAGTTCCTGAGAGAGGTTCACACAACTTCTACCCATTCAAATACTGTCGTCTTTTCCTGTACTCCACTATCAGCAGGGTCTCCCCGAAGGACAATTTCCAATCAGAGAGATGAAGAGGAATTGGAGTGGCTTTTTGTTTCAAGTGGGTGTGGATTTTAAACCACAGAATGTGATTTCTGATGGAGGCACAACATGCTTTATCTACCATTACTGATTTGTAAGGTACACAAAAAGAAGACAAAATTGAGGTCTTGAAGAAACCACACTTGCTTAAAGCACATGGTATAAGGCATGGGGCTTATTACAGGCTTTTTAAAAAACGAGATTTGAAGTTTCTTTCAAAAGGCTGGAACAGTTTGTACATGTTCTCACCTGCTCTCTTCCGCGAGCTAAGACTTATCAGTACCTTAACAGTAGAAAGATACAGTTAATTTGAAACAGAGTCTGTGCATTCAGAAAGAAAACAAAAACAAAAAACCCACAAAAGATGCAGCTATTAAATACTAGAATCCATATTAACTTAAACCAAGATGGACTACTGAAAATTCAGTTGAAAAGAGAATGAGCCAACTTCCATTAGCCTATTTCTACCTGTTGCTCTGAATTAAAAACAAACCCCCTAAAAAAGGTAACAAAACTCCTTCGGAACAATGTTTTAAATACGTTTAACATTAAAACATACCATCAGGATTTTCCACTTAATGGCATTCCTGAGTTCACAAAGGTGCTATGGAAAAATAAATGAGCAGAAGTATTGCCCTCTATTTTGCTAGCGTATTTCAATAGAAATCAACCTGTTTAGTAGTCATAAAAGCAAAGAGCTGATTGTTTGAGGATGGAGGAATATTCTACCAGTGCCTTAGAAGTTCTGCTGCCGCCGCTTCTTGGCTTCAATGGCATCGAGGATTGGCTGCCGCTTTGACTGGTACTTCTGGCGGATTTCTTCAATCTCCTGCTCCATCATGGGGTCCAGGGCCGAGAGCCGCCTCTGGAGTTCATCCACACTCCACGACTTCAGCTAGCAAGGAGACAAAAGAAGTAGAGACACTGGCATCGGTACAGCCATCATCCACATATCTGCAGGGATTTTGCGGCCAATCTGATGGTCACGATGCCTCTTCCAGTAGAAGGTGGAAGAGTTCTGCTCCAGGCTGCCAGGCTCTCCTCTCAGTGAGCCCCAGGATGCTGGGCTGCATTTACTCATTTTCCTGATACATTGCACATTTTGTTTAGTGACAACACGAATGTAGAAAACAACCAGTGAAATGTTTCCCCCACTGAGTTGTTTTCCTAATGCTCCATTTTGAAGGCTTAGAACAGAAATACTGTACAGAGACGGAATAGAAGTGAAGCTCTCTTCCCCCTCCCCTTTCATTGCAACTAAACTCCCTTTTGCTGAGTGACAAAAGGAAACAGAAGGGAATAGAATGAAAAAAAAATCATTGTCCAAAGTTGCATCTGGAAGAAAAAAACCCAACGCAACATTTATATGCAATCAGACTGAATCTCAACCATAGTCAGGAATTCAGACTCTTCTAAGCTAGAAATCCCAGAACACACACAACAGGTCACTTTGGGTCAGCCTCCCACAGATATAATTGTACAATGGATAATATAAGTACAATTTGTACTGTACTGTACACGTGAAGATGTCAGGCTAGCCTAGACAAGCTTTCCTGTGCCGAATTCCCTGTCTGCCTGCCCTTTGTTTAATTGGTTCCCTTGTACATGCCAATTTGCTGAGAACTGGCACAGAGAAGTTTTACTTTGTGATCTGAGATGCCAAGTGTGGCCAAGGACAGTCTATGCTGTCCATAGCTACGCCCTTTACGTAACATTATAACCTGTAGAACAGGCAGCATTTTAGGACAGTGTTAAAAAACAAGGTCACTAGAAGTGTTTCCAATGTTCACTTAAGTATTGGTCTTTTTCCCACCCAAGACCAAGCAACTCCCAGAAACACAGGGAGACGCTGTTTTACAGCCATCACAGAAAGATGGGAATGACTACTGGCACCACCTGCTTGCAGTGACCACTTGCTGGGGATACTAAGAACATGCAAAACCCCCTGATTTTCTTGTAAACAAAGAAGTGTCAATTTTTAGTCTTTCAGTAAATGTCATAACTGAGTGACTTTAACTTTACTTCAGTTAAACGCAAGCGCTTCTGCTGGGTTTAGCTGTTAGTCAATTATCGTGGTTATTCTTCAAGCCATTTCTGAACCGAAGTACACAGTGAAACGCTTGCTGCCTATCGTAAGACAATTGAATTACTGTTTAACGGCAGCTGGACAGTTTGCATCGTTCCTTAAACAGTGTGTAAACACTACCATAAGGAAATCCTGATTCTGCTTCCTGAGGTGGAGGAGATGCTAGTCCCCAGACCACAAACTCATCTGTTGGCTGATTTCCCACAAAGTCTTTTGAAATTATTTAGCATCCTCTACAAAATAAGATATTTCCTTGTTGCAGTTACAAGACCACAGATCCACTTTAATAATCTAGGCACAAGTGAAACAATACCTTTTTAGCAAGAGCATACAGTTTTTCGGCCTTTCCAATCAGCCAACTGTTCATTAAAAAGACAAAGCACTTCCTCCGCAAAGATATACATTATTTATACACCTTAATGCACCTTTACCAGGCAGCAGTTTAAGTTGATGCATGGCACCAGTTGCCTTTTCGCACTAATTTATTATGGAGCAGGTAATTCTTCAACATTCCCCTTCTTTACAGCCCAGGGAACTGAACAGTCAAATAAAAATGCAAAAAGAAGAAAACATTAATTCAAGTACTGAACACATATACTAAGCAAATCAAGTGGCTGTCAGCTCCCACAGAATACCCAGAAGCTAAACAAGAGTTTTGGAACAGACCTAGAACACCCCACACACAGCTTAAGCCAACTATTAAGCGTCAGAAATCATCCCGAGGCTGCAATCTTCCACTGATGCACCGTGAGCCTTCTCCACCATTCTCCCAAGGTGCTGGGTGCTGCTTACAATCAGAAATACTTTGCCAGAGGCGGCAAACCAGAGGGCAGAGCAGATTTACAGCAACGGGTCTCTCCAGACTCTAAGAATGTGGCAGTTAAAAGAACTGTCCTTTGGGTGTTCTTGAACATGATCTAGTATCATGAGATATCCTCAATGGATGCTGACACATAGTCTTGCTGCTCACTGCAAGCAAGTGCTGGCCAAGGGATGCACAATGGCCTTGACTGGGTGTACGTCAGGACAGATGGCTAACAGTATGGAAAACGCTTGGAGTACAGATAAGTATGGAGTGGACAAGAACCTACAGATATATATTAAAAAGAACAAATTACAGACTGGGTTATCTGCACAGATGTGTGATGCAGAATAAAGTAGCTAGTTAAGGAGACTGATCATGGGTTGAACAGAAGGGAGATGGAAGAAGGAAAAGAAGCAAATTGACGCAGCGCAAAAATCCAAGAGCACAGAAACACATCCTGTGTGCAATGCTGTGTGTGTTGAGGATGAACTAATTGCAGAGTTTTCATCTTGAATGACATCAGCGTGGCTGTGAATGCCATGTTACTCCTAAAAGAGGCAGAGAAGCCAAAGGGTATCAACAGTAGAAGGTCCAGAACGTGACTGCTCACCCACGGATGAGCTGACAAGAGACTGACAGGAGCCCCACGACCAGTGAACGAGCACCAAGTGCCCACACAGTTGCACAGGATAAGCAGTCTTCCACTCCCACTGCGCTAACATGAGCCTTGGGACCTGGGCTCGGCGATTACTCAGTTTGTCCTTCCATCTTTGAAAGAGAAAGAGAGAACTACTTAAAATGCAATGGCCCCTATTTCACTTTGCTGTGTGGCACCTCACTGCGACCCAATGCCACAGAAAAACTTTCACCCAGAAATGAAGGTTTTAAACTCTATTGTTGCTATCACTGCAGTGGCAGACTCCTGGGATACTGACATTATTCTCTTAGAGAAATGCCAGAAGCAAAATAAGAGAAGAAGAACAAGGACAGAGCGTCTCATGATAGATGATTACTCAAGGTAAAGTCTCAGCACTGAGCAGCTGCGATTAGAGCTGGTTTTAGCCACGGGCTCAGCCCCGTTCCTCTCCTCAGTAATTCTTCTGTTGCAAGAAGTCTAAGTGTCTTTGTAAATGCTATCTATTTTTGTCCTCAGTGATCAAAAAGCTAAGACAAACTTTTAAAGGAAGGAATCTCATTTCAAAAGTAAAGATACTCATTCCAAGCCTGGTCAAACATCTATTGAGCGGGAGAGGCAGCAGCACAGTGAAACTGTTCAAACAAGGATGTATGTACAGAAAACTGATTTTTAACCATTTGATTAACAGTTGTATTTTGACTCAAGGTTTTGAGAATGATCTTAACGCTGTAAAAATGCCCAATTGAATACAAATGTCAGAGGTGCAAGTGCTCACCTGGAAGCCTCTCACCCACGGCCACTCATGCTGTTTGTTGTTCCTCGGGCTGCAGACACTACTGGCAGCAACATCTTGTTTTACCTTGCTGATTACATCTACTATATAATTCAGAAGGTCAGATACAGTTACATCCTTCAGAAGGACATAACCTACAGCCTTTCCATGCACACGCAGTAATGATGGACAAATTAGGAACAGATCATTTGATACACAATTTTTTCTCAAGGAGATTTGTAAGCTACTCATCGCAGCTCTTTGCCAGCATTTCAGACAGACTTGCATATAACTACTCATCTCACAACGTTCACCTCAAACTGCTTCTGAGCTGCTATCCTTTCAAATCAGCATTTTAAAAATAGGGAAAAAATATCACATGAATTTGTTACAGTCAAGTAAAGTGTTGCTGCAACATGATATTCTACTGAATGTAAATGAACCTAAGCAGCAAAAGAGAATAAATAAAGGCTTTCTGCAGGCACGTTAGACATAGCCACAGGTTTGATACTCAAGGGCACCCTGGCCTGAAAGTTATACCTACACAGTTCTGTCCTGAGAAAGACAGTCTGAAAATCTGCCAAAGTACTTTTAAACAGACTATGTCAGAAATACAATTTCACCTAAGATCTACTGCAAAACACAAAACCTGCAGAGCGAGCAAAGCCCCTTCCTAGTCCCCAGTGAAACCAGATAAACCCCCCGCTTCCCCCAGTGCAAACTTCTTGAATTAGGAGCCAATTTATCACAGTTCTCTTGGTATTCATAGTCCTTACGCTGAAGAGCACCTGGGTGTTCTACAGCAGGCTCTGCAGCTTGACCAACTTGGGACCTAGCCCTCTCCTCTGATCCCTCAACACACTTCAGCAACACAAGGTCACCACTTACTTGGGCCAGTCTGCACCACTAACATAAATATGACGAAGTCCAGTAACCCTGAGTCACTTCAGCTTTCATTCTTATTTGTTCCTCTACCAAAAGCACTGTCAGAGAAATCCTCCTGCTGCAGGAATTACAGGCATCAAACAGAAATGAACTGTTTCCCAGCAGCTTTCACACCTCCCCCAAAGACTTGCGGCAGAGCACTAACTCACTGGCTGCAGAGAAATCAAAAAATATTATCTTAGGACAAGTGAGAGACGTGCCTCCTGCAACTTTCTTTTCACTTGCTGGCACTAAATTTGATCCCTACACTTAGCCCAAAGCCTTTTCTTTGCATCTTCACGGTTTCATGCTAAATGGGCTTTGTTTTTTAAAGACTGTCTTACAAGTCCTGAAGCTTGTACCATCTGTGAACCCTCCATCTCCAGGAAGGGGATGCAGTTGTTCTGTCATCATCACTCAAACATACTGCTGAACCATAACTGCTGGAATAAAACAGGAATATACATGACGTGCGTGAGTTTGGGTTATTTTTCTCGTGGTGAAAGTAACTGAGCAGCTGTGCAGAATGAGTCTTGAGAATCAAGTCTCAATACTACAGTAAATTCCCCAAATAAAATTTGGAAGTTGTTCCCTGCTTCCTTATCCCTCTGGCCATACCATTCTACATAATTTCTGTGAGTTGAAACACTTGTCTTCCACATGCTCGCACAGAGTATTTTCTGAATATCCTCCCACCTTCACCACCATTACCCTGTGGCTTTTTAGAAAGGGAACACTCCCCTGCAGCACTTGGTCTGCCTTTAACCCAGATATTCCAGGTGGCATTTACTGTTCAACATAGCTTGATGTCAAACTTTTAAGTTTTAAATAGCCTTTAGAAAAACTGGCTTTAGCAATTATCACTTCATAAGGGGCAGTGGGAGTTTGAAGACTAAAATACAGAAGTAATAAAATTGCAGCTTCCCACGCTACACAGGGAAATAAATTCTTAGTGGGAAAGAGATGAGCAAGATGGGAACTAAAGAAAACACAAATGAATTGTCTATTTAGCACAGCTTTTATTGCTACATCTTCCTCTTCTGCCTAGTTTTACGCTGCAATCCCACAGTTCTTGACTGCATGCCCAGTTATCAAAGACCCCCAAAGAAATTTAAAACAACTTGGATCATAGTAACAGGGAGCACATCTCAATTACCTGTGTGTGTGTAGATGGGCAGAATCTAAACGTGGCTTGAAAAGGGTTTTTATCCAAAGCAAGTCACCCATGCTACACTAAAAATTAAATGTCAGACAGCAACTTGCTGCTAGAGATAATGAAATGTATTATCACTGTAATAGAGCAGCAACAGGCTACTTTGGAAAAACAAACCAAAACCCAACAAACAGCACTACGACTGCATGGAAGCATATCTGAGCCCCTCAAAGGAGGCTACCAATTACCACACTCAACATCAGAAGTCGCTGTGTACCAGAGATAAATAAAAAAGAATTCTGACACACAGTCTATTATATATTCAGATGTCCTTCAGGAAGGGAGGCTCTTCACGGAAGAGACTAATTAAACTCTGCTTCACTTGACCTTGGCTATCAGCAACGCTAACAAGATGCATCCCTTTCAATAAAACCAAGGGCACATTTGTGCTTCCTTTCCAGGATCCTGTGGATCAGTTTGATGCATATCCACCTCAACTCTTGAACTTTTCTTCTCTCACCTTCTAAAGCAGGATTTTATTTTTGGGAGAAATCACCCATCGGATGCCACTTGCTGTGACTATTTGTAGCAACCACCTCGGAGCATAACTCAGCCTGCAGCATGCGAGAGTGCATGGGAGCTGGAGAAGACCAGGAGCTAAGGAGAGGTGTAAAATGTCAAAGATTCATGAATGTGAGCACTGACAAGTGTAATATCTGAGATCATTCTGGAGTTAGCCTCCTGTAACTTGAAAGACTGCTTAAACATGGCATCAATTAAATGCTTGTATCAAATATACGCTGAGGGAACAGATTACTGAATGGTACTATAATTTTTTTTTTAGACCAAAAGAAAAAAAAAAAAAGGCAGTCAATTTCTCGGGACAAAATGAAATGAAGGGGGTGATTTCTCATGCTGAGCAGTGCTCCAGACTTAAGGTTCTGAAAACAGAGATATAAATTGGCGTTGGACTAGCATGCCATTTTTTTCTCAGTGTTTTTCCTGAAATGCTGGCTTAAATACCATTTGGCATACTTTCAATCGCTGATCTAAAAATTAAGTGCCTTGTTCTCATTTATGCTTCTAGCATAAGGAGGCCTTGATGTAACATATTAGCAGACATTAACTATTTACTCGCTGTAAGTTGATCAATGCAAAGGACACAAGAACTTAAGAACCATCAGGTACTTACCACCCACTTCTCGTCATGTTTGTCAGGTCCCTATGACTTCACACATCTGCCATGCACCCATGCTAAGGAATCAGAACAAACTCCAGTGCCTACACAAACACTAATTATCTCATTTCCCCCCCTTTTAGCATTAGCACATCAGGGAAGTTTCTCACTGTTATGAAAGCAGTGGATGAAGTGCACTCACTGTGAGATTTCATGCAAGATTAAAAATACAGATATTAATCTTTCAAAGGATTTGAAAAATAAGTCTCAGCAGCACAAGCTTCTGCTTTTAATGCATCTTAATTATTTAGGCAACGTGCTAGCAAAACACATCATGGGCTGCAGCATCCAGCACAAGTCAAACCAGCACTGTGGCTAGAACTTCCCAAAGAAAGTGAACAGGATCAGTGATATCTGGAGGCAGCTGTTTCAGGCCACTTCACATCTGGACAGCACTTACCACACAAAGTAATACTCAGCTTTCAGCTAGATCATCATATATTGTGGAAGGCAAGACAACTTAAGCCAGGGTAGGTCAAGCATCTGAAACAGTTAAATGGGTACAATCATACCACTTTTTGTGGAGGAAAGACAGGATCCCAACAGACCCCCAGCATTTGATCCCTAGCTGAAACAGAAATAGGTGCTTTAATAATTACATCAGAGGACACCCAGGGCTCCTCAGGTCATGTGTTTCAGCAAGCTCAACCTTGCTTTCACAAACATAGAGCATTATGGTTACTGATAGTGAAGCATCTCACTACTACAATGCCAGTAAGGAGCCTAATTATCTTCTATGTAGGTCTACTTATTTGATTAAACTAAAGGTGCATGATATCAGGCCATTGTGTCTGTGCCATTCCTACAGAAATACTGGAAGGTGATGTGAGCCACTCTCCTTCCTGCCCTGTTCCCTGCCAGATTACACTAGGAACATCATATCTACACTGGAAACTTCCCTATGTTCTGCACCTGCAAGCAGAACTACCGCCAAGGTCTCTCTTTTCAGCCTAGCATCTTGCTAGCAGCTTAGCAAGGTTTCTCTCAAGCTGCCACATGATCATGGCCCAGTGGGCTCAGGACCACTTCACTGATGTTCTTCTTCACTCACCACTGCTCTTCTCTAGCAAAAGCTGCCTTCATTTTATTACTCAATGCTCTCTTATTTTAGACTATATTTACACCCATAATGTTTGATCCTGCTGGCAAGGACCTTCCTTAAGAGTACTTTCAGTACCGAATTTATGTGGCTGCTATGGAAGTGACACATATAGATGCTTTAGGTACACAACTGCTCCTTCACCAGCTAAGTGGTATCTTTGCTTTGCTTTCTCACCCTCCTCACAGTCTGGAGGTTCCTCTCCATTTCTTGAAAGCCTGTAAGAGCGAGGGGAGAGCTTTGCTGTTGGCACGATCGCAAAAAATACCCAATACAGAAACCAATTTCAGAGAACTATAGCAAACATCCTGATCTCCCTGGCTACTCTGGCTACCAAGATGTAACTATGCAGCGATTATGCAGAGCGGTTACCCACAGAGCAAGGAAGATTGCACAGCTGCAGGAACACCACAGCCTGCATCAATAATGCTGGCATCCCCGAGGTGCTCTTAGCCAAGAATTGTCTTTTATCAATCTTTAAAAGGCTCAAGAAAATTTTGGTGTTACACCCAGCACAACCATATCACCTTTGCATGTTGCTGTCATGCTCAGTAATTTACAGGTGTATTAAGGAAGAAAACCTATCCAAAGCTCTACTCATTGACATGAGTGGTCATAAAAAAAAATGTGTTTTTTAAAGAATAAAGCATTTTAATCTTCTGAGCTCCAAGATTAAATTTCTTTTTTTAGTCTTAGCATCAATTATGAGTATGAATAACCTTATTCACTTCCAAAATCATCCCAAATACCATACACACTTAAGCTAAACAAGGGAAATAACGACTTGTGTCGGCGTTATTCTGCTGCACCGAAATTCAAGAAGTTCAAACGTTAAAATTCCTTAGGGACTTAGAAAGTGGTTGACTAATCCTATAACCACAAAGACAAGTTACCTCACTACGGTTTTTGTTCAGTAACTGAATTAGAAACCAAGCTAAAAGGTCAACCTGTCGGGACAAGCAAAAAGGAAAAAAAAAATAAAACAGCAAAAAAGGAGCATCACTTGCTTATAAAAAAATGCTTGCCAGAGATTTGATTAACGAAAAGCACAGCAGAGGATTTTTTCCCCTAAGTGATTATGCTTTAATTTTCTTAAGTAAGAGTACCAAAATACTTCTGGACATGCTAAAATAAATCACGTCATTGGTCTTTGAAGATCTGGCTAGCTGCGCAAATCAACCGTAAAGCACACAGCTCACCAGTGTGGGGTTTTGTTCTTTTTTCATTTTAAGAAAGACAATCTGTCAGAAAATGCTGATTCCTGCAAACCACATAAAATCTGCTACAAATGTGAGAGGTTTCACTAAGTTGTGCTAGGAAGGGTACATGGATCTGTAACAGAGCTTCCCACTAAGCTGACATACACTTTCCTTCTCTCTTCCTTGTTCCCAGGGGCTCTGCTCACTTAAGGATTAGCAATTAATTTATTTATTCAGGATCACTTACCCTGGATAAAACAGAACTGCTGAACAAGTAAGAGTAAGAATACCTGAAGTAAGGGCGATTCCTTTATACAATATTGCTCAGTGCATTATAACCATGAAACAAACTTAACTGAAGTGGAAATGAATTGGTTACCACTACATCAGTACATGAATATAGTCCATGCTAATAATGTGGAGAGAAAAGCTTGCTACTGGTATATCAGCATCATTAATTTACCTGAGACTCCACACGCTTAACTCTGCAATGCACAATGAAAGCTTAAGGCACACAGTTTCCATTCAAAGGCTTAAGACTACATCATCCATGGTCAACAGTCATTGTACATAACCCAAGGTTGTTTAAAATCTTCAAAGTATTAATCTTTATTCAACAAATGTCTTTAACTTCAGTCTTAGTCTCCTCCTATCTATTTCTGACTCCAGGAGGGCTGCCGAATGGGGTTTGTTTCCAGGAAGCCACACCAGCTCCCTACCTTGTGTACCCAAAAGTGAGGCTCGTCACAAAGCCCCAGTTCAATGCCGCTCTGCCTCTTTCCTTCATGAAGGGAAAGGAAGCAATAGCTGCAATTTGAGGGCAAGGAAAATAGGAAAGGGAATTAAAAGCTTTCTGAGGAAAGACTGAACCAGAGACTTCCAGGGCATTTTGAAAAATGAATAGCTGCATGGCCATGGGAGAGGCTGTCATCTTTAAAATCAGGGGCATATGTCTAATATCTCATAAACAAATATTTTTTTGGAACAATTCCCTCATGAGCCATCTCCATAAAACCCACATCACATGACCCTGTGCACCTCACCATGCAAGGTTTTCCCAAGTGTCCACTATTACTTAGGCATCTATTTATAATGATGATGATGCACACAAACCCAAAAAAATTAAGCAATTTGTGGCTGAGTAATATTCTTTTCAGACTGTATCAGTCTGTCAATTAGGCTACTCTTTCCTGAAGGTCAAAGCCTGGGTTTTGAAATCATCTGGTCAGTGAGGTAACTGAAATATAAGCTAAGGCAAACCTCCCAGGGTACCGTGGCCATGGGAAGCAGCCACAGCCCAATGCAAACTTCATTACCTTCTCTGTACAAAAAAGACCTCAAACATGTCTCACACGTGATGAAACTCCCCCATGCAGAGTCTCCTGTAGGAGACACCCAGTAATGAGATGCACCAAATAACACTGGAAATAGGCAACAGCCAGATTCTTCTGCAGGTTTTACAGTAATACAAGACGGTGCACAAAGGCAAATGCACGAGGTCCAGAAGTCAGTAACTTTACAGTACATCACTTCAGAAACATGCCTGGATAAGACCCAGCCCACTGGAAAGTACTCACAGAAGTTTGATGAGGATTTTAACACCAGACTTCCCTTATCATCCACAGACTCCATCCTCCACGAGGCAGCTATATTAGGCTCCTGATGCAGAGTCCCCAAAAGAAGCCCTTTTTGCTGCAGATGAGAAAAACCTGGCCAAAGTTGTTTTCTTAAGCTACATCATCCTTTACAAACATTTGTACTGACAGATGAGTTGCAAGAAGATTTTAGAAGCATTTCAAATAAATCTTGTTTGAACAGCAGTGTTCTTTCTTCAAGGGAGATGCTGTGCCAAGAACACATCCAGCCTTAAAAACCGATCTCAAGGCATAACAAGGCTCAAACAGGTTTTTTCTAAAGAATTCAGTAGGCTCAGAGATTTTTTTCCAACATCACCCCTTCAATTATTAATTCTTCTTCCCTTCCTCCCAAAGCAGCCTGACCTTAAACGTACCACAGCAGTGGAACAAATCCCATGATCAAAGACCCTGGCTGAAGTTCTGTTAGTCACTTAGTTCATCCACAACGTTCAGTCAACATCTCGGCTGATTAAACTACAGTAGGAAACAGGCCTCAAAGACAGTCCAGGATGTTGAATTCACAAGTCTGAATATTCTGATATAAAGCTGATTTCAGGTTATATTCTTTCAGTCTCTATTAAGGGCTATGACCTAAGCAATTCAACACAAACAACAGCAACTCATTTTTACTTCCCACTCATGGCAAGTTTCATTTAAAAGCCTTAGGGTCGCAGAAGGGCTGCTGTACACAAAAATACAGCCAAAAATGAAATTTTGACAGCAAGTTGTGGCAGGAAGTGCTTTGCAATCAATGTCAGTATGCACCAACATGAAAGCAGGTGGTGAGCAATGACCCTGTTACCAAAGGGAAGACAGCAGAAATCTAGTCTCTTCCACAGCCAGAAGAAAAGCCACGTCCTCACTGAACTACCTTCTCAAATTTCAAATATTGCTAACAAATTTTAAAATCAAAGGTGGCTTCTTATGGATTATTTGGTGTTGTTATAAAGGAAATTTAGACAGGTTTATATAACCTGCATACATGAACGTTGCTGTTAATCACATTGGTTGTTGGAAGCAGCCGTGAATTTGATGAGGTTTGCAGCAGGGTTTAGTGTCTTCCCCGTGCAAATGTTAGAGAAGATTCAAGATCACTTAACTAACAATAAAAGAGATAAGCAAGCTGTTCCTGAGCTTATTTTAAAATGACTGTATGTTTGATTACAAGGTGACAAAATGAACCATTTTTCCTAAATAAAGATGTCACAAGTTAAAAGTATTTGCTGGGAAGAACATACTAAATATGCTGAACAGTAACGCTTAAAAGAAACACAAACCATTACCAGAGCTTTAAAAATTCTTGGCAGATGGTTGAAAGAAAAAAAGGAAATCCATTTAAGGGACATCAATGTTATGAATCAAGGCAGGTGACATTTAAAACCAATGAATAAAATATCACAAAACCCTGTCTCTTTTTATAAATCATATTTCACAGTGGAAATTACAGCTAGGTACTACAGTTTAAGATCTTCCTCAATTAGGAGGAGATACCCAGGGGGTCCAGTTTTAGGTCTGGAAATTAATAGTTGTCTACTCTGGACTGTTTTCTGCTGTCAGAAAGCTATTCTTTTTATTACGAGTCTGTTTTTTCCCTCCAAAAATTACAGTTTTAACGCTCTCCCATTGAATGAAAGTTTTATTTTAGATTCACCACAAACAAGTTGACTTGTTTCTCAACTAGGAATTGGCTGCAGTTCACAGGACCTACAGAGGGATATCTGTCAGCCATGCCAGATAGGGTTTTACCTCTCAAGCTGATGAATGCCCTAGCAAATAAGTTCACTTTACGATCAAAGTAAGACTATTGGAAGAAATCAGTGCTTGAGAAATCATTTTTATTCCAGGCACTGCTGGGAAAAGGGAGTTTATGATAGATGACGGGAAGAAAATTTTGGACAGAGAAAATCCCTGAAGATTCACTCAAAGCATTTGGTTTAAGTCTTGGAAAAAACATTATTGAAAAAAGCCCTACTCTAACCAAACCTTTTTTTCTACTACACAGAACTATTCCTATCCAAATGAAATTTTAGAGCAATCAATCTTCACTTGCCAGGCAAGGGTCAGAGAAATCCGCTCTCTTAGAAAATAAAGAAGATATTGCAAGTTTCATAATAGTTCAATGAGTCTCAAGATCATTTGATAGTCAAATAATTTCATTTAAAAGACCTGCAAATGTGTGCACTCTAATAAACTGTTTTTAACTCCTCTCCAAGTGGATAGACTTTCTGAAGTCTCGGTATCCAGCTCAGATTATTTACTGGAGTAATCCGGATGGGAGAAAGGAGGAACAGAAAGATTAGGGCAGAGGCCTGCATCTATTCACTTGAATAATCTGTATGGGAGAAAGGAGAGAAAGATTAGAGCAGAGGCCTGCACCTGACACCTTTACTAAGGTGCATAAAAGACAGAAGTGAAAAGCAGCTGAAACTCAGAGGATCACAGCACAGTCAGGAATCACTATAAAATTATAACCTATAAATCAGCAGCTTGCTTTCCTTCTAGCATCTGCCTTATCCATGCACCCTCAGCATGCCTTCTTCCTACTGGTAGCAAGGACCCAAAGATCAGCTCTAACAAAATTATTTAGCCTGCCATCGTTTTCAAAGCCTACATCTGCACAGGAAATACTCTCAAGTTTTTAACTGATTGAACTTTTAGAAGGACAAAAGGTAGTAAAGCTATAAAGCATCGATATTAGATTGCTAATAAATGCTATCCAAATGAACGTTCAGAGGAACCAAAGACATTGAATGTTCCAGGCACTGGTAGACGACAAGCTGTTCACAAGACAAACGACACCTTCACACACAGAATATAATAAATTAGACACTCTGGTCAGTGTAAAGCAGAATGTGTTTACTGTTATTGATAAACAATAAATCACTTGCCCTCTAACAGTTCCTCCCTATAAATCACTAGTAATGAAGGAAACAGACGGTTCCAGTATGTAGCCATTCTTCACCACAGTCCTGAGCCGGGAGAAGAAATACATTGTGCTGAGTTCTCTCCATTTGTAACTGTAGTCATTGTACTGTGGCGTAGAGGAAGCAGCAAGGCGCCACGAGAAATGAACCACTGTGCTCCGTGGGATGCCAGCTGTAGCTCTTGCAGATTGCTGGCAGGGCTGAGCAGGACACAGAGCTGCAGTGGGCATCACTCGCTGTACCCCTCCAGGTTTGGACTCCTGCCTGCATTGATCCGTCGTGGTTGGCATCCGGACTGCCTGGACCACACCTGATATGCATAAGTAGACTCTGATCTGCAGACACTGTCAGGTTGCTGTCTACCATCAGACGCAGAAATACAATACGATCCTACCGCAATCTGACTTGCTTTGAAAGAATTAAGCTTTCTATACTCTTTTCAGCAAGAACTTCACCCTCCCACTGACACACCAATATCTAATTTATCTAACTAGAAGGAAAAGGACTCATATTCATCATTTCACCACAAACCAACAGCCATTTGTCCAACTGAACAAGCCAAAGACTCCATTAGACTAACACACCCTCCTTCTCTGCTGGTAAAGATACCAGAAGTGGGTTTGCTTATTGATTTATTTTAAAAACTGTTTCCTTCGTAATGTTTCATACAGAAAGGATCATTGGACATTGGAACAGGCTGCCCAGGGAGGTGGTTGAGTCACCCTCCCTGGAGTTGTTTAAGGGACGGGTGGACAAGGTCCTGAGGGACATGGTTTAGTGTTTGATAGGAATGGTTGGACTCGATAATCTGGTGGGTCTCTTCCAACCTGGAGATTCTATACTACTAAGTGAAAGCATAGAAATTAGAATGTTAATAAACAGTATAAGCCAGATGAAAGCACCATAATGAAACATTGTCTTTGTAAACTGAAAACAATATTTTTCTTTCTACCTCAAGAAAAAGATATTTACCCTCACTCGGGAAAGGGGAAGGTTCACTTTCATTGACATTATATTCGTGCAAAAGAAAGGTCTAAACAGTAGCTGTTAAAAGCTCTGACTAGAAGCTGCTTATAGACAATAACTATCATGGTTTCCTATCATGAAGGTATAAATGTACACACAGTTATCCCACATTTTTGAAAGGAAGTTGCAGATGTGCTATCAACTGATAGCTCAGTTCAAAATCAGTGAATTTCTAGGAGCACAATACACAGGGAAGGTTTTTGACAGCAAGCTTAAGTCCAAGCACTTGGAAAGCAAGGCCAGAAAACTGGTCACTGGAAACAGATCTGTAGCTATGCGATTTAAACCCAGCCCTTCCTCCAGCTCCCATAACTGCCCTTCACTGCCCATCTCTGTCAGCAGATTGTGAGGTGCAGACAAGAACAGTTGCTTGTGCTTGAGGGCTCTCATTGTGCATCCCTGAAAAAAAGTGGCAACCTACTTCTCCCCATTAGAGGCAATTAACGCCTTGTGTTCATTCTTTCTTCTTTTGCCCTGCGAGAATTTCAGAAGCAACAGTTCTGCTATTTGTAGGACAGGTCTTCTCTAGCAGTAGAGAAACAGACAACCCTGTCTTCTCAGTCATAAAGCTTGTTTCGGAACTAGGGGAAATCACACCAGTTTGCTAACACAAGAGACTTTCAATAAACTGATCGGTGACAAAATGCACCACATTCGTGACTGGATGATCCGCAAACACCTGATACAATAGGTTTGGCAAGACCAAAAGACTTTCAAGCAAGGCCAAAATAATAAAACCAAGCAATCCTGCTTTAGCCACCAGTGACATTTAGAATAGTGACCTGCTCAGAGCAATTAAAAGACTTTTAAAATAGGAATAAGCAAAGGGGTTGCTGTGTGCAGGAAATGCTGCATAATCAATTTTGCCCCACGTTACAGCACTACTGAAAGATTAGAGTGGAAAAAATGTACATTGTCTAAACCAATCTTCTAGCATTATTAATTTAAACCTGTGCAACAGTATGTGACTAATGTTCACTGGCGAAATTAAATTCAACTATAGAAATTTTGAGATCTTATTATGGCAATTAGGAATCCTACACACAACGCACCCTGCCCATTAACAGCTACCATTGCAGCATTTCATATTAAACCTTGTTGTATTCTTCCTAAAAGCAAGAATTTCTGCCGATTATTATTACTTTTCCCCCTCCATGTTAGATAAATTGCAGTGTTCTTAAAAACATTTTTAATACTTGAGGAGGGCTTTAATCTCTAGAGATCCTTGTTCAATCATGAGAGGGGATAAACGCTAACACTGACAGATCAGTTGATAAATTCTACCTCTGACATCCACCGCTAGAAATATGCTGGGGTTTTACCACCTTCAGACCACAGCCACAGCATCAGATTTGGGAGGAATGGAGTTCTTCAGCTTTTAGAACAGGATTGTCTAGGTTTTCAGCTCTGCAGCAGATGGGGTTGACTTGATCTAACCCTCATCTAACATGACATTGCCACTGCGATGCAAATAGTCTTATTTGCTTGCTTCACAGGCACAATGTTAGTCAAGAAAAGGTCAAACAGTTTTGCCCCAGGGAAAAGAGCAAAAAATACTTTGTAATTTAATACTGCTCTTTTATTTTTTTTTTTTTTTTTGGAAGACAGGAGACTCTAGGTACATGTCACACAGGAGGGAGAGGAACACAGAAGAGAAGACAAGGCATGTTTATCAGGTCTGTAGAAGCACAAAGCAATAATATTTCAATCATTTCTTAAGGTCCAGGAGGAATTGGTATTTGCCCAGCATCTTGCTAATCTCATCTTCACTTGGAAACCTGCAAACTCTATGGACAAAGTCTGTTCAAACTTGCCTGTGTTGACAATGCAGAAATAAGTTACAGCTGCAGGTGAGGCTAGGACAGATGTACTTGATATACCTGCCACTGAGTGTATATTTTAATTCTACAATTCCTACTGCATTAATGATTTCAAATAACAAAGCATTTTACCCATAGCTAGCCAAATTTTAGTTTTAAGTCTTTGATTAAAACTTTGGGACGGCTCAGTACCAGGACCAGTTCTGTTTAGAATCTTTATCAATGACACGTATGAGGGAATTGTGTGTACCCTCAGTAAGTTTGCAGATGACACTAAGCTGGGTGGGAGTGTTGAGGGTGGACAAGTTCTACACGGGGATCTGGACAGGCTGGATCAACAGGCCAAGGCCAATTGCATGAGGTTTGACTTAGCAAGGTAGGATCAATGGTTGGGTTTGATGACCTTAAGGGTCTTTTGCAACTGAAATCATTCTATGATTACATTACCACAACCTGAGGTTACTGCTGAGATAAGTAGTATTAAGATAAGCACTACAGAAATAACTACTTGTATTTATTAAGGCTGCTCTCAAGCATTTTTCTTACCCCACAGAAAAGCAAGTAGCTCTGTTGAAAAATCTGCATGCAAAACAGGTGGGTATATTCATACATAGGTGAACAGGAGAAAAACATAAAGCTGGCAAGCAAAATTTCTACGAATTATTACATGAAGGTGACCCAAAGCCCGATTTATTGCTAGCTTTTATTGCTTTCTTTTATTGCTTCCAGCGCACTGGTAATCTATGCACAGCAATACTTCAGTACTAATGGAAATCACTAAACAAGGTCACATACATGTCAAACAGTTGCTTTGCACATTCTAAAAATATTTGTAGGTTCTGTTTGCTAGAAAGGCACTGACCTTGCCTCACATCATGCGTGCTGCTCGCTGGGTGTAGCCTGCGCCTACATCTCACAGTATGCAGGGTGGAATACATCTTACTCAGCGGAAATAAGGGTAATTGCTAAAATCGTTATCAACCAAATTAGAAATTAAAATAATAAGAGCAAATTTCCCCCTGGGCTATCTTCTGGAGACTACAAAAGATATTCCAAACAGAAAACGACCGCTGGTCATTAAATGAACTTACAGCATGTAAGGTGAAGGAGATAAACAGACTATCTGACTCGACTGGAATTGTGTGTTTGGCCCAGACCCTGCGACACAGCCTGACAAGTCAGCTTGCAGGTTATTTTTGCAAAACAGTGGCTTTAAGTCTTCAGGCTAAACATGACATAGTACGAAGGGCTATGAGAGAGAGAAGGCAGCAGGTCTCCTCAGCAGCCATCCTTTTCAGTCTAAACAAGCAAATTTGAGTTGCAGCAGCAAAGACAATAAAGTATAAGTAGCAGCAGTAGTCTATACCATCTGTATGAAGAGAATGAAAGGCTCAAGCTATTATTGCAGCCTTGAAGCAAAGCGTCTCCTGGAGTCGTGACTAGCAGAGGGATATTGCTTTCCACGCTGCTTTGTGAAGGTGGAGTTAATCTCACTAACTACTGAATGCAGGGTGACAACCTGAATCACAGGCAACACGAACAGGCATCATAAGGACACACAACGCACTTAAAGCAAAAAATGTGCTTGCATTGAAGTATCATTGAAAGTGAACAGTGCTCAGCTGAGGGTGCATCTGCCGGCATTTTGAACTCAAACAATTAAATCCTAATATTTATGAATAACAGATCTTCTTTTAGACTTCTGAACAGTTCCTGAAAATTCTGAGCATGTGAACCTTAGTTAGGAAGGCTGAAATTGAGACTTTGAAAGAGAAATGAAGACAAGCTTGACGTTTATATGTAAACCAAAATCCAATGTTGAAGCTTGAGAAAAACAAGATAATTCAAAGGTTCTAACACTACACGTTCAGGATTTGCATTTTCCAACTGCCATCTGGAATTCTGGTTTTTTATTTTAAGTGCATATTAGGGAAGTAAACCAAGATAGTTTGAACCTTCATGTCCTCCGGCTTTTTTGTTTGTTTTTAAACAAGGGAAGTATACAGATAATGACCGGTTATGATTACCAAGAAATACCTAAAGAAAATGAGTTTTTCAAAATGCCCCAATCCAAATGCATTAGCAATTAGATTCTCCTCAAGTTTCCATTAGTCTGTCAAAACAAGAAACATTCTTAGAGCAGCTCTGAGTAAAACTCTTTAAGATCGTCACATTGATTGAATTTCAAAGTATAGACTTACAAATTCATAGTCTCCATCCTGTGGTACTTTCCAATCAGATGAATTTTTTGTCTGGCCAGATACATTCTTCCCAAAGCTATTGATTTGATTCTCCTTCTCCTTCTGCTCAAAATATTCAAGGAATGATGGTCTGGCAGGCTGCATTGTTTCATCCTTCCCTGGAAATATTAAAAACAAAAAAAATTAGGCTGCCTTACACCATGCCCAAAGTGATTTTATTTTTTTTAGCACATGCTAAATCACGTACTGTTGTTAAAGTACTGCTTTTTTTCAGCAGCTTTTCAAATACAAAACTGACTTCACAGTGAGAAAAGAGGAAAAGGGAAGCTTAAAGACCCCCAAGGCTGGAGGCCCTGGCCTCTACACCTGCAATCTGGTCATCAAAACACCCTACCAGGTAACTGAGTTTCACGCACTGAATGCCAGAACTAAACTGCTACCAGCTTGACAGGCATTCATAAAGAGTTCACCCATGCTGATGGGAGAAGAAAGGACATAGCCAAGAGCAGAAAGCTTTAGCACAACTGGATTTATACCATCCTAATTCGACTAAATTATTCTTTAGAACAAGCAGAAGTTGAAAGTTAAGGAAGAATGGTGTGCCCCACTGGGTAGTTGGTAGGATTAAGGTCACTAGCACTAACGCATCTCTTCTTCCTTCAGCTGTTGCACCATCCAAATCCCTGCTCGTGTGATTTAAGTACCATTCTATACAAATAAATCTAGCAATGCATTTGGCAAACAGCTTTCCAACACTGAAGGAAGAAACGCAAGGTCACAAGTTCCCAGATCCAAGCAGATTCCCAGTGCTGGTTGGAGAGAGAAGAGGTGGAGTCCATGAACAGAGGCGGCTTCAGCTGTAGGGTGACAATGGTGCAGTAAGAAAGAAAATGATGTTAAGCAAGAAGCTGACAATACCAATTCCTAGCAGAGACTGCATAAAAGCCAATACAGGAACAAAACACAAAAATCAATTTCACAGCAAGTCATGACCAAAAGAGTTTCAGTATCACCAAAGGAATATTTCCTCACCAGTGCAACCAGGACAGCATCAGATGGCTGTAAAGTGTCTCATCCTGTGAGTTACATTGCAGTTAATATCCTGTAAAGAGTCTCAGTTTGCTTGCACAGCAAACGTGCTTTAACAGGGTTGCACCACAACATCTGCAAAGGCAGCTGAAGACTGCTCGCAGCTGAATGCCATTGTGCTGCTATTTGTGATAAAATGCCTCACAAAAACCCTTGAGCATAATGGAAGAAAGCACTGTAACAGCATCTAATAAAACATTTCTGTTCTGGTAAAATATAGCTCTCTATACACTGAGGTAGGTTAATCACATTTGAAACATGTTTTAATAAATGCAGAAACTATAATTTTCAGACAGCAGGATTAGGACTAGAGTTGACAGAAAATGGTATCAGAATAATTCTGGACTGTGGAAATAAGTTCACTGTTGAATGCCATACATTTGAAATTGTATCATCTGTCAAGCAGGCAATCAATCAAAAGTTCAGTGCTTCAGACAAGCACACAGGGGATAGAACTGTCCTGTGACGGGCTTGTGGGGTCTGTGTAACGTAGAACTTCTCTGACAGGCGTTTGTACAGACAGCAGGCTGTCACAAGACAGTCCTCACTAAGGACATTCTGCAGTGCTTTCGCTTTCCTCTTGAAAAAACACTAGCTACTCTGGAAACCCATTAAGATTTAATCACCAAGTATTAATTCTTCCACATAAAATTGCCATTCAGTGATCCAGAACTTCCCTGGCAGATGCTGTTTGATCCTCAGACAAGCATACGAATTCCTTAGTCGGCTATGAGATACTTTGTCTATAGACATGTTAAATGCAGAACAAATTTCTGCAAAGTATGAGAAATCTTGGCAGGATATTTGAGTTGTGATCTGGAGAGGAGCGTGGTTCTACACAGCCTGAAATGTCACGATGCATTTTGTAAAAGCTCTGCGCTGTCCTGCCTCTCCAGGGTCAACTGAAGCTCAAGCATGAGCTGAAGTGCTTACACTTTTGCATTATGACAACTGGAGCAAAGATAAATTATTCTACCCCTGGCAGTAGTTCCCCATTCTTTAAAAAACAAAAACAAAATCCTCATTATACTGTATTAGCTCAAGACAGACACCTTCAGACAGGCTGCGCGAAGGTCAGGCAGGAACCATGGTCGTGAAGCGGAGAACAGATTTACTGTTGGGAATAATTACTGAAATACAATAGCAATCCAATTACTGTTAAGTGATAAAACATTCATTTATAAAGGTATCAATTACACCCCTTGCATTCTGCTGCAGTTCAGCCTGTTCAAAGCAGGAAGGATATTGCTATGGCCAAAGGTGGCAATGATTAACATCAATGAATTTGATAGAAATAAGAGGAATTCATAACCACCCAAGCCAATATACACCCAGCTCCCAACAGCCAGGCAAGGGCTCAGTAATTCAGGATTCCTAGGGTAAAAAAAAAACACCCAAACTAAATCAAGCTTGGATTGTACATTCTGTGCCGCAAACAATTGTTCTCAAAAGATTTGGAAAGCTAGCATTTCACTCCAGTGACATTGGCTTATTCAGTTCTTTTTTATGCTTTTTTTCCTTTTTACAAAAAAGACTGTTTGCTCATGCCAGAACTTAATTCACTTACAACAATCATTTTCATTTCCCCACAGCTTGTATTTTAAACAAAAACTGTGATATTTGTAAACAGTCACATTTACTGAACAACCACCTATTATAGCAACATGAGTTATCAAAAGGCAGATCCAAAGCCAAGCCTTGTTAAATAAAACTGCTTTCAAAGCAGGAAGCAGATGAAGCGGTGGTGGTAGATTACAATCCTGGATTTTCAGCCCCACCAGCCAAAGAGACAGAGAAGCTGGGTTTGTTAAGCCTGAGGAGGGCAGAAGAGGCTCCAGCCACAGTCTCCCATCCCAACAGGCCACCAAAGCCCTGCTCTCCCCAGCAAAAGGATGACATGAACCATCTGAACTACAGCAAGAACAACCCAGCTAGATGCAAGGATGACAGGTTTCACAACAGGGACAGTTGTGCAATGGAACAGGGCTGTGACTGTGTAAGGCCCCAAGCGACTGGATTAGACACTGCACTTGGTCCTGGCCACTGATGGCCTCATAGGTCCCTGCCAAGCCAAGTGCTCCTGCGATTCATGCTCCTTACATCCACTGTTGGACACCTCAACCTCACAGTCACCTTCTGCCTTTCCAAAGCATGCAAGAATTTTTCAGGTTTAGGCCCCGATTTTAGTTCATTTTGACACACTGATTTGTAACACTGTGTCTTTACACAGTGGTTTGGTTTAAACTGATTAATATACAGACTGCTAACTTGTCAGAATAGGGTGAAAAAGATAACATGAAAAAAAAAACCAAACCAGGAACCAGACCTAAAATGTCTGAAATATTAGTTGCTGCTCTGATCTCAGTCAGGGTGCATATGCAGCAAGACCGACAAGAACGCTCCCGGAAACAGAAAGACATTACACCAAATCAATTATCAATCCAGCATGACTGCATTTCTTTCTGTCAATCTTGGCCCTTAACAAGAGTGTCACCTTTCCAAAGACAATCTGCTATTAATTCAACAGAAGAATCACATTGCTATAGCTTTAAGATTTTGATAAAGGGCAGCTGAAGACAAAAATCGATCACTGCTATTTGCAGATACTGCTGAAAGATGGCATCACACTAAATGTGTCTGTGCCAAGAAGCATTTAACTTCCTAGTCTTATATGGTTAGCCTAAAATATGAACATTTGATGGAAAGTGAGATCACTAGCATGGCAGAAAGTCTTTTATTAGAAGGTCACTCTGTGGTGACAAAGAAAGGCTTCTCCATGTATTCATTTTGGAATCTAAGGAGCTGCTTATAAGGATGAGCCATGACAGCTCCCTGGAGCCATTAACAGGCCACCATTTCGATATGCAGTCATCTTTTTAGGAGCTGTATTAATTACACAAATGGAACAGTACAGCCATACTGGATACAGTCCAACCAACTGCAGAACTGCAGGTTTGGGATAGCTGCATGGAGAACAATGTTTAGCATTAAGTCTGCCATGTGGTATAAAGCAGCAGTTCTCCATGGAAAACTCGTAAGTGGTGCCTGGTATAAAGTCGTGTTTAGACTAGTGTAAGAATATTAGTATTGCGGTGTGTGACAATATAAAAAGATGTGAAACTGGTGGGTCCAAAGTCAGAGAATGCTGTACGTTGTGAACAAGTATTGACTTATATCTTGATTTTTAAAGGAGCTCACCTCTGATTTCAACAAACTCCATCCTCTTCTCTACTAGGCTACAGCAATGACAAGGTTTAAGGGGAAACTAAGTCAATGGTGCTGCCTCCCAAAGAAGTCACCTGTCTGAATAATTAAAGGAATGGAAGAGGCCAGCATTAGCGGCTGACTGCAGCATACTGATTTCAGACTTCATGGAGGCCATTCCTCCCCTCTTCCTCTTTTGTGAGACCTCATCTGGAGTATTGTGTCCATTTCTGGAATCCTCAGCATAATAAGGATATGGAACTGTTGGAACGGGTCCAGAGGAGGCTAGAAGGATGATCTGAGGGCTGAAGCACCTCCCGCACGAGGACAGGCTGAGAGAGTTGGGGTTGTTCAGCCTGGAGAAGAAGGCTCTGAGAAGACCTTATAGTGACCTTCCAGTACTTGAAAGGAGCCTACAAGAAGGCTGGGGAGGGACTTTTTACAAAGGCTTGTAGTGATAGGACAAGGAAGAAAGGCTATAAACAGAAGAAGAGTATATTTAGACTACACATAAGGGGGAATTTCTTCACAATGAGGGCAGTGAAGCTCTGGAACAGGTTGCCCAGGGAAGCTGTAGATGCCCAACCCTGGAGATGTTCAAGGACAGGTTGGATGGGGCCTTGGGCAGCCTGATCTAGCAGGATGTATCCCTACCCATGACAAGGGGATTGGAACTAGATGATCTTTAAAGGTCCCTTCCAACCCAAATCATCCTGTGATTCTATTATTCATTACACCAAGCAAAAGACTACAAAGAAAGTGCAGAGAGCCTTCAAGACACTTCTATTTCCATCTGATGTTGCAGAGAAAGTAGAATGATGAAGAACGAATAACACCTTCAACTAAACTAGCAATGGATTTACTATTTTTCCCCAGCAGTACAGAATATACCTGAAACCAGGCCATTCAGTGTCACAGTCACAGAAATCAAAGCACTCATTCTCCTGATTTGCCCAATTAGCTCTCTCAACTGAAAGCTTTCAGATGCTCACGAGCTTTAAAAGTACCCCTTGAAATGGAAAGTGGGATTTAAAAGTCCTTCTCTGTATCTGAACAAGTTTGCTAAGTAACAAAGCTAGGATTTCTACTTTTCTCTACCATTATTCTTCTTTACTCAAACTTGACAGCAGAAGAATCTTTGCTTTGTTAATCTTTCCTCTTGAAAGACATTGCTGTTCCAGAGTGAATTCCAGAGTCACTAAGCTTGCCATGACAGAGAAAGATAACCACAGAAACGTAATTTGTGTGCTCTTTACTCAAGTCAGTTATTGCAGTTCATACTTAGAATTTCTATTCCTGAATTCATGGTGAGCAATTTCCTCCCCTCTATCACAAAAATCTGAGTTAGACTTGTGACTGGGAACAGTCCAGAGATCATGCTATTATACAAAGACTTCTACAAAGAAGTGATCAACATTTGCAATACCAAACTGAAACATGATACTTGGAACATGTATATGTATTCATCAAGATTTCAGGAGGCTGTTGTCTTTAGAAATATAGATGGCCTCTGCTCTGGAGAGCACTTGACACCTCATTCTCATAAACACAAGAGCAACAAAACCAAAAGGTTGACTTGTGCTAGGAAAGCATCACAAATGCCCTCCATAAAGCCCAGGAAATGCACCTCTGTGAGTATAAACTTGCTCTGCAGGGATGCAGTCAGAAGCAGTCATGTTAACTCTACAGAAAGTAGAGCTAGTGCTGCCTCAGTCACATGTAACGCCAGAAAAGATCTCCTGGGACAAGCAGCAGAGTCTTCTGCTACCATATCCACAATTATATAGTCACTTTCACAGAGGGATCAAGATATATTGTAAAATAGTTGGTTTGCTTTGTCCTTGCCGCTGACAGGCTTGATGTTCTTCCGGAGTCATAAACTCTCTTATTTCCAGTGTGAGGTTTCTGGGTAGCCAGTGTATATGCACTTGTTCTTGAGCAAGCCTCAGCTCTTTGGCATTCAAACCATTATCCTCTGCAGTGTTCACCTTCCTTCCTTGCCCTTTATAATTTTTTTTAAGGAGTTCCCATATCCAATATCATCTTTCACTTTAATGGTCTGAATAAGCATAGATCTTCACTGACTTATCATGTTAATAGACTTAGTCCCCAGTAGTCTCAGCACTTTTCTGCTTTAGATTGAATTATTTAACTTTAAGACTGAAAATGCACATGTATTTAGGATGCACAAAACAGTGACTGATAATTAAATGCAAGCAACACCTCATTAATATTAAATTTCAAACGGAATTGTAGTTTTACTTGCTTCAGGCCGTTTCTTGGAGATCACAGATGAACTTTAACAGCTGGACAGCATAATTTGTACAGTATGAACAGGGCTGTCATTTTATGCAGCAGAGCAGAGATGCCAATTTATTCAACCAGAGCAAAAAGTGCTCCATCATTAATGAATTCACCCCGTGGCAACACAAGCTGAGATCTCCTCACATTAAAAGCAGACCACATTAACACTTCATATCTATTGAAGCTTATGAGGACAAATCTTCCCATAATTATGGCCTATTTCAAACTAAATCAAAGTAGAACATACCTGACATGTCCTGCTATTAAGAGGGAGCTCCTAAATGATCATAAAAATCAATGCTAGGTATCCTGACTAATCTCTTTTAATGAACATAAGACATCCAAGTCACTTGAAAAGAGGAGTACTAGCAGCCATACAAAGCTGCAGTGTATGTAACCGAGGACTCTTTCTGAAAGAGAAGGAAATCCTCACAGTGAGGAAAGCTGTTTAAGAACAGATTACCTCCTTTTGGATCTCTTCTACACAAAATCCTCATAAAAGATTATAAATACATAGTGGCTTTCTTCCTCCATCACACATTTTCAGTGCACACTTTGTATCTTTCACCTCATTTGCCTGAATCCTAATTTAGTGCAGCAACCACAATACATGACACAGGTCGCAAGGAATGAAGGCGCATCAAGAAAAAAAAAAGTCAGCATTTTATATCCTGCGTTGTCTGGCTCAGGTTTGGGTGAACCTCAACAAGAAATCATTTTATCAACAAGGATGCAGCCCCCAGGTCAAGCACACTGTGGGTAACAGCTCAGGACCCCTAAATGGCATTTAACCAAGTAAGCATTTGCTAACACCCTTTCTGTTCATAACCCAGAAACTCATCTGCTTATCTAAAGCGAACACAAAGCAGAAGGGCAACAAACACTTTTTTCATGAAGCTTGAAAATCTGCTGGTAAAAATGAATTTGGTTTTAAACCACTGCAATTAAAGAACTTAAGAGTTTATAGTTTTCCTCATTCCTGCTCAGAAGTAAAGCTTTCTCCAGGGTTTCTTTTGATCCAGTAAGAAGTGAGTTTATTTGTAGAAAAGACACAGAGGTTAAAGTCCGCCTGTCACAGAGTCACAGAATCACTAGGTTGGAAAAGACCTACTGAATCATCGAGTCCAACCATTCCTATCAATCACTTAAACCATATCCCTCAGCACCTCATCCACTCATCCCTTAAACCCCCTCAGGGAAGGTGACTCAACCTCCTCCCCGGGCAGCCTGTTCCAGTGCCCAATGACCCCTTCCATGAAAAATTTTTTCCTAATGTTATGAAAAGTTTTTTCCTAACCATCCCTGGTGGAGTTTGAGGCCATTCCCTTTTCGTCCTGTTCCCTGTCACTTGGGAGAAGAGCCCAGCTGCCTGTACATGCAAACATGTATGAGACAGAGATGTACTTGTTGATTCACTCCTACTGTGTCTTGTTTGAGTCTCTTGAAACATGCTGTCTGCTGTACGACTCAAGTATACTTCCTATCTTCCTCAAGACAATGCTTCTGTCCGTAAAAAAACGCCAACCTTACTTTTTATCTTGTACCATCACAAATGTAGGGTGCCTAATAAAGTGTTTAACACAGCTATTTTTGCCTCGTGTAACACGTACACCCGTTTCACCAATTTCAGCATCTCTGAAAACAGAAATATTAAGAGATAATTAGCTTTGTCTAAGCATTTCATCTTTGTCACATACTCGGGACAACCAAAGGTGGACATGCATCCAACTTAGACCCCATACTTAACTCTTGATGCTTCACCCTGCACTATTTCCATTGCTAAGGCAGCAGCCTCTCACTATTCAAATGGAAAACCCAAAACCCACTGCAAAAGCCCAACAACAAAATGCCAGCACATACAACTCCTCTGATTGCTCAGAAACACTGCATGCATGGCCACACATAGCAATATCCTTAACCAAGCTGGCTGCTGCTCAGGTCAAGCTTGCCAGCAAGACTGTCATTAAGATAAAATTCCAAAGCAACACAGCTAGAAGACTTATCTGTGGAGATTTATATTCTCTACGCCTCAAAAATGGCAGCAAAATGCTGCTTACAGTTTGAGAAGAATTTAATCAATGTAGGTGTTTCTATAAACAGCGTGTCATTTAAATGCACGATGCTAAAAGTGTTTTATGGTCCCATTATGCCCAAAAGGACGAATTCATTTTAAGCACAGAATTGTGCCACTGGACATCAATAACACTAAGTAGTGGGAAGCTGCTATGAGCCAGTTCCTCTGACATACACATGACGTAAACGCTGACAGGATGGGGAGCTATTCTCCATTGCATCAGCAATTTGGATAACATGCCTCTTTGCTTTTTTGGACAACCACTGATATTACACCACCAACAGCTACCTCAGCTACACACCAGTGATACTTTGTTCAATTATAATAGTAATGTCGTCACAAACCTTCTGCCATCTATATCCATTCTGCTGGTCACGTTACAGCTTTTACAGTCATTGCTTCACATGAAAAAATGAGAGGTTAATTAGTAAAAACCAAAAGTTTCCCAAGTCTTGGCAATTTGTGTCACCCACTGGATACCACACAAAGCCACCAAGACTAATGAGCTTATTCCACATCATTTTTCTAATAGGAAATTGCCACGTTTGCATCTTAGCTCATTTAATTTTCTAATGAAACCCAATCTCCCCTCAAAATGAGAAATAGCTTTTTAAAAGGACACAATCACACTTAGTGCAACCATGGTTAAAGCATAACAAATCCCAAGTGACTCCTGACTTTATTATAAGAATTAAACCTAGAATATTTTATTTTAAACATTCATCAACTATTAAGAGCTTTTGCCTGCATGTTACATGATCAAGATACAGACAACTGCATTATCAGAGCTCCTCGTCTCCCTCCACTCGGGATACTCTAGCAAAAACTCCACATTCAGAATTCTCCCACCCTCTCCAGATCCCTCATTCATCCCAACCCAAAAAACAGAGAGTCCAACTCACATCCCTCTTGGCAGTTCTGCACTCTCCGGTGTTACTTTAATGGTGCTTAAAGGAGCAAGAGCCACGTGAACATAGAAACTAGGGCAGATTATATTACTAGGCAAACTAGATCCTATTTCACTTGGATCGGATACTACTGCAGTGTCCAAGGAAGACAATAATTTTATAATAAAGCAGATAAATATATGTTCTTCTTTTAAAATCTAAGAGAAACTCGTGCCAAATTTCTACTGTACAAAAGAACTACAGCAAATAAAGCAGAAAAATCAAAAGATAATTTCAGACATATTTGCCATTCAAAGCTTATTCCAGTTCTCATGCACAATGGAAATGTCTGTTATTACGAATGGCAGCTCATCTATAGTTCTTCAGCTGCTTCCAAATTTTTCCTGGAATAGTTTAACTGCAATCCATAAGTAATCTGTTAGCAATCGATTTATAAGTAAAATGTGTCGCAGCGCAAATTAGTATCTGCAATTTCAAGCAATCACTTGAGTGCTTTCAAAATGTGTAACAGAATGTCAGAGTGACATTTTTAATGCTGCCTGAATATTTATATTGAGAGTCCAGAAAAAAAGCCAGCAAATGAAAGAATTTAAGAAAACAGAATTACAGCTCAATTGACTATGAAACAAAACTTCCTCTACAACGTAAAATACTGGAATTTAAGAATGCTTTTTCTCTGAGCCTGAAGAGTCACGAATGGATTCATGCACGAATCACTCTCAAGGCTACTGGAAATTATGTACTAGAGATTGTGAAGACAACCCTGTCTAAAGCATCATATTTCAATGTCATATAAACACTGGTGAAGAGACCAATTTATTTGTTTAAATTAGGAGGAACAGCTAGAACACAAGCTTGGAAGCCTGCAGTGAAAAAGCCCAAGACAGCTAGGAAAGATAAATCCTCCTACTAATGACATGCAAGAAAAAAAAATAAATCAGAATTTATTGACTTAAAACAGGTTTTATTGTGAGTCATAACACAAGCTGCCAAGGGAAATATAGACTTCTTTAGAAATCTGAATCAATGAAGCTTCTTCAGACTCGGTGGTTTCTAAACAAGATTATTACATTTATATTTAAGATTACAAAAAAGAGCCTCCTCCAGAGAGTCCTGCAGCAGGCTGATGAGCTTTACAGTTAAATCAATTTAACTGAACGTTGAGAGAGCGTGAATATGGAAATGGTAAGCTGAGAAATGGAGCTATAGGCAATTCCCATGAAAGGCAGGCTGTTCAAAGACACTGCCTCGCAGTGCACTGACGAAACAAACACAAACTGCACTGTGTGGCAGCAAGAATTTCAGCATTGTGCTACTGCAGAAGGAGAATAAGGTGTCAAGGAAAAGTTAACTTTTAGCCTAGTACAATTATTTCCATTAACATCAGATTTACCGGAATTAAAGTTATTAAGTTCAGCACAACCTGCAGCAGAGAGAGCACAGAGTGTGCCACTGTTTCACTAGATACTGCTGTATTGAACCTGGAGATAGGAGAGCGATACCAGCATCAAACATCATTTGCACTCAGTATCTGAAGAAGTTTCCTCCACAACACAGAGCTGTCCAAGCCCTCCTAATGCACACACAGCACTGATCAGACACAGCAGCAGCTGAAGAACAGTGTTTGTAAGAAGTCTGATATTTAAGAGAGGTTTAAAATAAAACCTCGACTTTCTAGTCAAGGAGATCTAGAGTTCTTAGAGGTTGTTCTGGAGCTCCCTCTTGAGGTTTGATATTACACTGTACCAAAGCACTGCAATACCCTCATCACTGATTCTACTCAAAACAAGAGCTTGTCCTAGCAAAAGAGCTATCAAAGGCATCTCAAAACCATGCACGTTAGTTTGCAGAGAGGATTAGATGCTTCTGAGTTATAAGCATCACAATCTCAAAAAGATGGTGTGAAGATAAGCACATTAAACACAGGAAGATAAACCAAAGAGGTGCTTTACTTAAACACCTTTGGTAACCAGGCCAGGGCCATCTCAGAAGCAGAACCTCTGTTATGGTGAATCATGAAATGGAACAGCACACACCGATGATGAGAAACTAACAGTGCTGTCTATTTGTAAAGTAACAGCATCGTCACTTTGGTCATTAAAGCTGGCAGCTTGTCCCACTCTTTAGGTGGCCTTTTAAGGTCCTCTAAGCAACCACTGTCTCCTTGCTTAGAGCTACCTTGTTCCACAAAATGGTATTACCCGATTAATGGCCTCAAGCTCCACCAGGGGAGACTTAGGTTAGACATTAGGAGGAAGTTTTTCACAGAAGGGGTCACTGGGCATTGGAACAGGCTGCCCAGGGAGGTGGTTGAGTCACCTTCCCTGGAGGTGTTTAAGGCACTGGTAGACGAGGTCCTGAGGAACATGGTTTAGTGTTTGACAGGAATGGTTGGACTCAATGATCCGGTGGGTCTCTTCCAACCTGGTGATTCTATGATTCTATCAGTTTATTTGCCACAAGCCGCTATGTGGCCTGACACCTCTGTTTTTTAATGTGCTGAATCAGTTCAAAAAATTTTTAAATAGGTTTTGCTGAAGTTTCTCTTGTCTGTTAGGGAAAAATAGGATCCTTCCAGAAGTTCTAGAGGGTCCCCACTTGGATAAAGCTCTGAAAACTGAAATTCCCAAGAAGGAGGTTTCCAAACTCCTGTTAAAATTATTATTTGTTTTATTTCTCCTACAACAGCTAAAGGTTAAGTATCAGATGGTCACAGAAGTATTCGGAAGCAGTGCAAGAGCCAAAAGAACAAGCCTTGACTATAATGGTAATATTTTACCAGTGCTGAGTGGGGACTCAGCACTTTCCTCAGTCCTTGAGCAAACATCCGAGCTGGCCAGTTGACTCGACCATGACCACCTCCACCTCAATGCTGTTCCCACCCAGTCACTGGGAACAGATCTCTAACGAGAGCCCACAACTGAGAGAAGTAATTTTTCTTCTAGTCATGCTTCACCAAGGAGGTTATTCCTGTCACCTCTTTAATAAAAAATAGATTTTTAACCCTTTTCTAGGTCAAGTTGTAAGGTCTTCTGCACTACCGAGAAGCGAAGTCACATTATTTTAAAATCTGACAACCTGTGACAAGGCTTGTAGTTTTAGTAAGCTTTTCTATTTTAGAGTAGAATGAGTTGCAACTTGAATGTCTCAGAAAAGCAACACACAGCTTATTCACCTGTCCTTACACATTAAAGAAACACACAAGCCTAGAGGGACGCTAGCTTCTCCCACTGTATGCTTTGTTGTTTTTAAAAACTGTGAGGTATTTCTCATAAGCATAACCTTAATTTGACACATCAGTTCTGAAAGAGAATGCCAGGTTATGGCCAAATCACCTAAAGCAAGACGAAGTTTTTGATTAACCCTAAGCTAGAGCCTCCCTCCTCTACATGAAAAAGACAAAGAGGAAGAATCAAAACCAACTAGTTAGAAGCAGATCTTGTTCTATGAGCACAGAAACTTGTGGAAATTCAGTACAACTCAGCTATATCGAGTGCAAGACTAAACAGAATAGCTTGAAATTTGAACCTAGAAAGAGTATCTCTTCTCTACTGCCAGAGGGCATTGACAAAAGAGTTTTAGCTCCCTACAATAAAAAAAGGCATCAAAACAAGGTACCCAAAATATCAAGATGTTAAGGATGTTTTCTTACTTTTCATGGTGCCCTCCTCCTCTTCCTCTTCTGTGTTTATGACCATTGTACCCAGCTGGGATTCCAAGGTGCCATCATGTTCTATCATTGTGTTGGCTCCATCACTCATTGTGTTGACAGCTCTTATGGTACCAGTTTCATCACCGCTCGCCCTCACCATGGTACCTGAATCTGCTTCATCTTCTTCCTGTACAAGGATGCCACATATATGTTTTTACTGATGGTGGTGAAGCCCAAGGAAGAATGTCTGCAATCAAGGACACTGGAAAGTCTTACTGATCCAGAGACTTTTTTTTTTTTTTACAAACACACATAGAAACAACATTTTGTTTTATGCACTTAGTTCTCTCCCTGTCATCTCCAAACAGGTAATGAAAAGTCTTCAGACTTTTCTGCTGGCATGATAAATCATCAGCAGAAGCTTCTCAATGCAAGTTGTATCTCATTTCAGACCTGGTGATCTGCCTGTAAGAGCACATGGCAAAACTCATTCAGTCGTTAATGCTTCTAATAGCGTTACTGGTTTAAACAGTTGGTTTAAAGCCTCTATCTCAAGGTCAGTCTCACTGACTAGTCATTGTCAGAGGCAGTAGTTCCATCAAGTGGTGTGTACTTCACTAAGTATATATTGTGACTAGGATTTCATGAAGAACAAGGTCAAAATTCCCACAATCTATTTAGTTTCTTAGAAAAGTGGACCTGGTATCCACCTAAAACAGAAGTCACTTTCTAGGTTTACAGTAGAGTTCTTAGACATCTCAACTCAGATGAAATGCTCATATTTTGTGATAAGGATGGCAGTCACAGCTCTTTGTACAACCATGGTCTTACCGATCTGCATTAGTGCCAGAGGGAAAACACAGGTCTTGTATGTGAAGCTGTGATACTCAATCTCACTGTCATTGAAAGACAGAAATAGATCCCTCCACTCTGTCATGTTCCATACACTTTATCTGTTTGGTCAAAGGTCCCTGTGTAAGTTACTTCTCAACTTAAAAAACAGTAGCATGAGGAGGAGATAACTATGTGAGATATTAACAGAGGAAAAGTAATTTTAGGTGGAGATGAGTGGGTGAGTGGAAGTCATATATTTGCTAGCTACACATCATTTAACAGAGGACTAGAGCAGAAATTTCCACAGCACTTGGGAAGTGCTTGGGAACACTTTTCTGCTAGCAGACACGGCGTAGAGAAGCTTCAGGAAAACACATACACACAGACAGGAGAGCACTCAACTCCGCTACAAACACCAGCTCCCAGCAACGCTACTCCAGATCAGTCAGAAATGAAGGACAAAGGATAAGGACAATAATCTTAGAGTCAACATCATAGCAACGTGACCAATAAAGTTATTTCCACACTAAATAAATAGTTGGTCCAAAACTGTAAAACTAGATGAGCCATGTCTTCAGCACATACACTGCAGAGCATGCTGTTCAAGTCTAACTCTGAAGAGGACTGGCATACAATGCTTTTTGCTGCCCATTTCATTTATCCAAATTGAAGTAGACAGAGGCTTAAAAATCAGCTTTTGACATGCTTCCCGTATTGACATGCTGTAACCACTGAAACAGAGCGCGAACTTAATTTCACAGCAAACACCTGAACACTCGTCATGGCCTCACCTCAGGTTTCTGTCGGTTGCTCTTGTGGAGTAGAAAGTTTCTATAAGGGGGGTTCTAAAGCACAACAATAGTAAAACAACATAATACTTATAACTTAGTGCATCACAGACGATACTATTATTTGACAGTAGGAGAGCAGTCCAAGACCTGAATCTACAATGCAAAATTCTCATCGCCACATAAACAACATAGTCCAATTGGGAAAGCATATCAAGTCTTTTACATACACTACTTTGCAGACCTAGTCAGTCAGAGGTCTCGAGTTACACTCTAAGCTAACCAAACAGTAAGCCTGCTGGTTATTCCACTCAAATATAAAGACTGAATAGAGACCAAGCAGTCAAAGTAGAAAACTCACATCCATCGCAATTGGACAAAATATTACAAAATCTAAAATCAAAGCAGATAATCCTTATGAATGGAGCAAGAGTTTGGACTTTGTACACTGTTGCTATTAAATACTCACTGAGTTTTCTTCATCATCTTGATCTAATTCACGCTGTTGTGCTTCTTGACGTTTCAGCTTGATATCCATTGCTTCATTAATCAAGTCTCTCAGAATTGACACTCCTTTGGCACTTTTAACAAATGGATGCTGAGAAGTATTAAAAAAAATGCATAAGGACCACAACTGAATCAAGATATAATGGTAAAGGACTGTTACTATGACATACCTCCAGACAAAATTGGAGCATAACTCAACATGTTACTAAAATAAAAACCCAATATTTCTGTTGGGCACAGGAGGGAGACCTCTCACCCTCAAAACAAGATCATGCTCTAAAGGCATTGCTGTGGTGAGACCCTGGGCTCTTTCCCCTCCTATAACTCACTTCTTTCCTTAACTGCACAGATGTTGAGAACAGATTACACTAATCATCAATATGACTAGACCACTCATTTAGCTCCCCCTTTTTAGCATTTTAAGAGGGTGTTTTTCGGTAGTCCTGGCGAGAATTTGAAAGTAAAACAAGTTTCCAAAGCCAAATAAAAAACCCAAAACACACAGAAGACAAAGGTAGGAAATGGATGCTAGACTGGGTCTTGGTGAAGAAATGAAAAGCTGAAGTTGAGTTTAAGAGTTTAAAAATTAGTGATTAATCAGTAAAATCTGTAATGAGTAGAAGCAGCAAGAAATGCAACTAAAATCTCAGCAGAGATGCAGCAGCAGATCACAGAATCACAGAACAACCAGGTTGGAAGGGACCCATCACATCTTCTAGTCCAACCATTCCTATCTAACACTAAACCATGCCTACCCTAGCAAGCCCAAACTAGTGCTCACGTTCCTGTAAGAAAAGGCAGACCTGCAGAAGCTGTGTCGCAGTGGCACGCTGCTCTGGGCTCTTGACAAGACACTGTTTTACAAAGTCTGTGAACTTGTCTGACCAAAGCTCTGGTTTCCGGAACGTTGGAGGCGGGTTGGTAGGAATCATAAAAATGGCCTGAAAACAGAATAATATTCCAGATTTCCAAGCAAAGTTTAAAGCTTTCCAACAGTAAAACAAATACACACAAACACACTTTAGTATCCAAGAACTGCAGATATTTCAAGTTTGCTGGTTCTGAAGAGTGTGTCAATACTGTACGCAAATTTACTCAGAGGAATTAAATAGCAAGAAATCAGACCTTTCCTACTAGGTGCTTATACTTCTGTCTGAGCCAAAATATGCACTGAATGGTGTGAATCTGCCATTTTTAAGACTTAGTAAATTAGGTTTGCATTAAAAAAAAAACCAAGCCCTTTTGATAATACAGCTGAAGGCGTTTCTTCACACCCAGTACAGAGAACTGCAGCTATGTCTTAACCGAAGAGGATTGTGATTTTCCTCCCAACACAGATTTTCCTTCTCAAAGACCTGTTTTTCATTTAATCAACAGTACAAAGAGTCAAGAGAAAACAAATAATTTACTCTAAATTAAAAGCAAGATGGCACATTGATATGTTATTCAGCTAGCTATAACAGCAAAAATCTTTCTGTGCAGCAATACATTTTGAAAGGCCACAGTCCTTACCCTCATAGGATGAATATCTGCGTATGGTGGTTTGCCTTCAGCCATTTCTATTGCAGTGATTCCCAGAGACCAGATGTCTGCAACGCAATTATACCCAATTTCTTGAATCACCTCCGGAGCCATCCAAAATGGGGTGCCTATAACAGTGTTCCGCTTTGCCATGGTGTCCTGAGAAGAGTAGCATAAATATCCACAGAATAGCAACTGTATTAGCCACAAACACTCACCAATTATTATCACTCCCTCTTCCACTTGCACACACGGATGTTTATTAGAGTCAGCAAGCCTGGAATATGGAGGGTTGCAAAGAGGAATTGAAATGTACCTACTGAAGTTACAAATATCCTGAAGAAAAGAGCAAATGCCATTGCAAGCCACTTCTTAGGTACAACAGCTTCCACAGAGCTCTACTCTAATCTGTTGCTGCTTTACCATCCCGCTATGTTGATGTGAGGTAAAAACCATTTTAGAACAATTTCTCAAAGTCTCCACACGCACATCCTACTCACATGCATGTTAAAAAGATGCAGCATCCACAGCCGGCTTGGGTTTACATACCGTAAGTTGTCCTGCCACTCCAAAATCTGCAAGCTTAGCGTGCCCCTCAGTATTAAGCAATATATTTCCAGCTTTGATGTCCCTGTGTATTTTCCTCATAAAATGCAGGTACTCCAGTCCTTTCAGTGTTGATTGTACTATTGTAGCAATTTCCTCCTCTGTGAGCTAAAGAAGAGAAGTGTTACTGCCAACCCATCAGCTGAGATGCAACACTTATTTTAGTCTTTGTTTTCCTGAGATTCACTAATTGCCATTTAATTGCCTTCACTAAAGGTTGCCTTACTAATGGGAAGTTAGTTAGCAACTTACAGCATTACGTAGTAGAATTAGATTACAACCAGCACACACGTACACACATAGCATACTGCACATACCACTATTCTTTCTCTAAAGTAGTAACTCTTATTCTTCAATAACCAAAGCAAGGTGAAGTGAAATCTGTTGTTCAGATTCAGTCCGGGTCATCAGGAAAGCCAACAAGTCAAAATTTGCTCCCCCAATTACATTATGTGGAAAACTAAACTCAATCAATATAGCCAGCTTTCTGATTTTCAGAGGAACAAAGGATCTGCATCTCAAGTTATGGTCAATGCTTGCGTTAGGCATTGAACACTGAGAACTGTGCCCCAACCACTCCACTTCCCTGAGCTGCTGGACACCCATATTTCCCATTCATACATTCAAAGGAGAAAGGACATACAGTTTTATTTCGCAATCGAATAATATCAGACACCGATCCAGCGCCGCAGTATTCCATGACTATCCACAGGTCTGTGTTTTTAAAATAGCTGCCGTAATACTTCACCACATGAGGACTATGAAATGTGAAAAAAAGAGGAGAAAAGAAAGGGTCAAATGAAGTAACCAGCATAACAGAATAAGCACAATACACTGTGGAGTTATAGAATCATAGAATCTTCAGGTTGGAAAAGACCCATTGGATCATTGAGTCCAATCATTCCCATCAATCACTAAACCATGTCCCTTAGGACCTCGTCCACTCGTCCCTTAAACACCTCCAGGGAAGGCGACTCAACTACCTCCCTGAGCAGCCTCTGCTAGTGCCGAATGACCCTTTCCATGAAAAACTTTTTCCTAACATTCAGCCTAAACCTCCCCTGGTGGAGCTTAAGGCCATTCCATCTCGTCCTGTCCCCTGTCACTTGGGAGAAGAGCCCAGCTCCCTCCTCTCCACCACTTCCTTTTAGTATGTTTTAGAAATTCAGATTTGAAATGCCACTGAAACCCTGATCAAAAGTATTCCAAAACAGTCTGTACTTGCACAGGGCACTGCAGTCCTGCCAAGCCTCTTTCCCACAGCAGTGCTCATCTGACCTGGCAATAAGTCAGTGCAGGGAGCTCCACCACCTGAAAACAAAGCCTGTAGCAATAAGGAGTGATTAGCCTTCAATCCAGTTAAGCTCCCTGAACCGGATTACAACAAGGTCAGCACTGTGGCAAGCAAGAAGGCAGGACAAGGGAACAAGAAGCAGACCATGGCAGGCCCTGGTAAAGTTGCTGCAGAGCATTTGCAACCAAATGGAAACATCAAATAAGGCCCAAAGTTTGCTGGACAACAGCTATCATGCTCCGTAAGAGGAGTGTTCCCCCACTACTACAGGCACCTGTGTGTTTCTACAATTGAATCCAGAATGGATTTTAGGAATCTGGTAAAACCTAGGACTGTTCCTCACAGTCAGTTGTCTGGCTGCCTAAAATGCAAACAACCTATCAAAGTATATTGACTGTAACAACCATCTGTCCTCAGAAAAAGGAAAAGCAGGGAGTTCCTAATTTTGTGGGAACAGAGCTAAGGAACAAAAGTGCACTTAATCTACTCTTTGTGTAATAACTTCTAATGAACACCTGTAAAACTAGCAAGTCTGTCACACCACATCATGCCCATTAGTGCTTGTGCAGATACAGTGATGCTCCAGTGATTCACTCCCTCTGCTGTTCATAACTGTAAGGTCTCGTTTTAGGCCTTACAATGTTGGTATTTAATTTCTTTTAAGAAAGAGACATCTAGCGATGCTTTCCAAGTTGCACAGTAAGACTTTTCACAAACATTCTTTTGAAGTTACGGTTTGGTCTCCACCACCAGTCAACATCATTGAAAAGGTAGTGAGAGTGAAGTGCAATAGAGTAAGTGATTGAGACTGTAGTTTTATATTGCTAATATGATTTATTTTACAGTTTTCCATGCCTGAAGTCTATCAAATTAGCAATTAAGGTTAAAATAATACCAGAATAAAACATTTTAAACTTTCAGCCTAGGACATACTTTGAGAGGAGGCCTTCTACACCCATAAGATCTTCATTAGCTAAATTAGACCAATATCTTTTCCCATTAAAAACATGCAAAGACAACCCAGAGAGCCACCCATCAGTCCGCAGAGCTGCCAGATGGTTATTCTGGGGATGCTCAGGTCAGCAAATAGCTTGTACCGCATCAGAACCTGCACAGGCAGAAAGTGGTCAGGAAGGACAATCCTGCCACCCAAGCAGATAACAGCACGTAGATTATGCACATGCAAGAGCAGTCATGCATTAGTGGTTCTCATCCCTGTGCTCCTTAAAAATAATCAACAAAAATCCTCTCCTAACAGCTTCTATGTCCTTATCACAACTTGCTAAGAAGCTGTGACTCCTTTGGGCACGGGAACTGCTGTTCCAGTACTCAATTAAGTTACCACTGTTCAACACGCGATGGTGCACGGGGAGAACCGCAGCAACCACGCACAAGCTTGGCGGCTCTGCTGGCAGCAAGTGCAAGGTTATTCGAACTTAGCTCAATGCTGCCTTGATGCAAGCTATGTTTTTGTTGACTTACCTTTGCTTGGATTAACACTACCCAAATGGTCACTTAACATGACTCAGTAGGTACGAAGTAACTTGATGGTAAAAGTCCAGCCTTTTAAAAAACATTTAAGGCAACATCATGGCTTTTATTTGACTAAATGCCACATCACAGACAATACTTTACTTTGCATGATGATAATGGGTTTGCAATATACATTTACCTGTCACATTGCTGCATTATGGATATTTCCTTTATAATCTCTTGCAGGTCAGATTCCACAGGAACTTGTTTAATGGCAACGACTTGACCCGTTTCCTTATGAATAGCTTTGAACACACTGCCGTAGGAGCTATGACACAAAATATTAAACAAACACTGAATAAAATAACATTTTAAAAATGCAAACATTGTTTTTGCTTTTTTCTAAGTGCAGTCATCAAGTAAAAAATCAACCACCCTTCCGCTAAAAATTCTACATTTTAATGTAATTAATCAGTCCACTAACATCTAAACACAACAATATAACAATACAAATAGGTCACAGCAAACAGAGCAAACGACCACTACACCACCTGTAGCTTTGGAATGGCCTTGAACACATATCCAACAAATGCAATTCTCTCTTTTTCCACGCAGCACCAGCTGAACGTCAGTAAGAACTGCAGCTCAGGGCAGAGAGGTTTGCTTGTTCTTGTCAGATATCACCCTATTTCCAGCTTCTTCACTTACAGCAGCCAGGCAGGTTTACAAATCATTTTTTTCACATGAAGTCCTTAAGGCAGCAAATACATTGCTCGCTGAGCATTCCCACGCTTCTCTGCCTTTCTGAATGGCACAATGCCACCAAAGTTCATTTCTGCAAGAGGCAGCAGGGACGAACTACAAACCCTCTCAAGCTCCCGCAGAGCCCTATTAACTCCAGACTGGCATTTTTCAACAGCCTGCTGCTGAGTTGTAAGCTACCATTTAGATTAAGATAACATACTCTAGGAAAAATTCTTTTTTCTGTTCCTAACCAAACACTGTTCCCTATCAGTACATGGCTTTGCAGTAACAGGATTGTGACAAAAGGGAAAAATCAGAGTCCACTGAGCACAGGTCTATTACACAGAGACATTATGAGAGAACACATACCCTTCTCCGAGCTTCTCCAGTACATCAAACACTTCTTCAGGTTGTTTGGTTAAACTGTCTTCATCCAACTTCTTCAGCTGCCTGCATATCATAGAATAGACAAATGATTACAATCAATTTTATGGTAGTCTGTTCTTCGTGGGAACAGAATGAAGGGGCTGGAGAACAGGTCTTATGAGGAACGGCTGAGAGAGCTGGGGGTGTTTAGCCTGGAGAAGAGGAGGCTGAAGAGAGACCTCATTACTCTGTACAACTACCTGAAAGGAGGTTGTGGAGAGGAGGGAGCTGGGCTCTTCTCCCAAGTGACAGGGGACAGGACAAGAGGGAATGGCCTCAAGCTCCACCAGGGGAGGTTTAGGCTAGACATCAGGAAAGTTTTTCATGGAAAGGGTAACTGGGCATTGGAACAGGCTGCCCAGGGAGGGGGTTGATTCCCCTTCCCTGGAGGTGTTTAAGGCATGGGTGGATGAGGTCTTGAGGGACATGGTTTAGTGTCTGATAGGAATGGTTGGACTCGATGATCTGGTGGGCCTCTTCCAACCTGGTTGTTCTATGATTCCATGAATAGCACCACTTAAATATATGTGAGACTTGGCAAGAAGTAAACCGATTGTGAAGTCAGTTTATTTCACCTGATAGGAGGTTGAATACAATTATTATCCAATAGCAAAAGAGGACTGGTGATTCCAGAGAACAGAATTTGAGCAGGTACATTAGTCTACATTTCCTCTTGGTGGAAACACAACTCTGGATCTACACATTGGTGGTTAAAGCCCAGCACAGCACCACAGAGCCTTGAAACTATGCAACATACCTACTAAATTTCAATATCTTGTATGGAAGGATACGTACTAAGACTATGCATAAGGGAAAAATCATCTTCCTGATGCCTTAGAGTACACATGGAATATGTTTTTGGGGAGGAATGAGGCAACACTGACCTCATCTGTACATTTTTAACATCAGATCTAAACTTTGTGGGCCTGGATACGGACTATGAAAAGTCTATCCAGGGGAAAAAAATATGAAAGGAAACCGATATCTGAGTCTTTCAGGATCTCAATACATCCCCGTTAAATGCACTGCTAGTAAGAGTCAGCTGAAACACTTCCACTACCAACACTTCCATGCTAGGTATTGTGATCTTTCACTTAAACCCCACCTCAGCAACTTTCAGGGAGATTCCATACACAAAACAACAAGATCAATCGCATTTGTTTCAGTCCACCTCTACGATACCAAAAGCTGTTCACCAAGAAATCTCCTGGAACAGCTAAGGACTACACGAAAAAAAAAAAAAAAAGTGCTGAAAACAAAGCATTTCCCTGTGGAACAGTTTCCAATAGCCCACAAACAAGCGCTCTTTCATTTTCACATGAACTAAAAAAAAAAAAATAAAAAATCTCAAGACAATAACATTAAAAACACCAAACAAAAAAAAAAGTCCAAACTCCCCAAACCAGCTCAAGCAAGTTTTTGAAACACAGGAACTTGTTAATCTTGGGAGTTTTCAGAACTTACTGATCTCCCAAGCAGCAACTGTTTAAAACGAAACATGCGTGGTCGCCTGCAACTGCAAAGAACTACTGAAAGCTCTTGCTGCTGCTGTTAAAGACCATGGCTCCAGTCACAGACATGCTAATTTCTATACTGAAAATATATACATATTTTTTTTTTAATTCCCAATTTCTTCATAAACAGAGTAAGAAACCACTCGTGATCCCTGGATATTATGTTTATGCACAAAAGCTGTACAAGAGCAGCAGTTCACACATGGAGCACATACAATGGCTTCCTGAAGCAGAGGAAACATCATAAAGAAGCAGACTCAGGAAGTGGTGAAATACTGAAAGCAGCCACAGGCTTCTTTGCAGAGATAAGCATTAACCAACAACACATCACTCGTCCTTGTGAGCACGGGGAGAAGGGAGGTGTGGGAAGAAGAGAAAAGGAGAAAAATACATTATAGGTGACACACAAGCTGCCATTTCCAAGGAACTCAAAAAGCAGTGGTGCAAGAGGCAGATCATTTTTGCTGAAATTAAGAAGGAGACTAATGGGAAAAAAAAAAGTTCTTTGCATACTCAAACTAAGTAACTGCAGAAGTACCAAATTACCACACTTGCATCTGATGCCCTCGCAGCCTAGAAGCATAATTACGTAACTTCAGGCTGAACATTAGGAAAAAAATTTTCACAGAAAGGGTTGTTGGGCACTGGAACAAGCTGCCCAGGGAGGGGGCTGAGTCACCTCCCCTGGAGGTGTTTAAGGGACGGGTGAACGAGGTGCTAAGGGACATGGTTTAGTGTTTGACAAGAATGGTTGGACTCGATGATCTGGTGAGTCCCTTCCAGCCTGGTGATTCTATGATTCTACTTCTACCTACACCATTCTGCCCGTGCACCGACTGCTGTCACCGGCAGGCGCAGCTGCTGCACGGTGTGTTTATACAGCATGGACAGAGCAACGCAAACCTGGCTGCCCTAAGCCGGGATCCCAACGCCCCCCGGGAACCACTTTCCGGTCCAACTCAGCCACAAGCGACCACAGAACAAACCGAGCTTTCTGTAAGCGGAGGGCGCCGGTTTGCCGCTGAGACACAGAAGACCGGAGCCGGCGGAGGAACCGTCGCGGACCGGAGCCACAAGCAGCGCTCGCCGGTGTCAGCCCCCACACCGCAGAGCTGCCCTCGGACCTGGGGGAGCCGCGCTCGCCCCTCGCCTACAGGAATGGTCCAAGGAGGCGGTAGGACAGGACCCAGCGCGACAGCTGCCTCTCTCCCGCCAGCGCCCCTCGAGCCCGGAGAGCCTCCGGGGACCCCGCCACCCTCGTGTCTCACCGGCGCGGGTTCCGCAACTGCACCGCCTCCATGGCGGCGCTCGGGTGGGCCGGCGGGGCACTCCTGCCTCTCACTCCTCCATGGCAGCTCGCCGCGGCGCCACTTCCGCCCGCTGCCGGAAGCCGGCTCGGAGCGCGCGCGCTCGGTGGGCGTGACCAGAGCAGCAGAGAGGGGGCGTGGTTGTCTTAGTCCCGCCCCGACATGAGGGGCGAGGTGTGAGCAGTCTCATGAGGGCTTGGTCAGAACGAGCCCGCCCATCGAAGAGGCGTGACCAGAGCGGGCCAGACCAATAGGAAGCCTGGACTTGAAACACCGCCCACACAGAGGGGGGCGTGGTCAAGCAATATCGGCTCGATGTGGGGGCGTGTCCAAGTCGCTTACGCCCATTGGGGGCGTGGTCCGGCCACTCTCTCCCATGGGGGCGTGGCCATGGCCGCCCCGCCCGCTGGGGGCGCAGTCTCCGGTCTCTGTTCCCGGCGCGGCGCGATGGCGGCATCGCCCGGGGCCCTTCGTCGGGCCGGCAACGAGGAGTTCCGCCGCGGGCAGTATGGGCCGGCAGCCGCGCTCTACACCCGCGCCCTGGAGCTGCTGGAGACCGCAGGTACGGTTCGGGATGGGGTACAGTACGGTATAGAATCATAGAATCACCAGGTTGG